>JBBPTW010000356.1:0-16004 GCA_038094575.1 Phylloporus cf. nigrescens
GCTGAAAATGCTATCCAGGTGACTACTACTCTTCAGGATGTCAAGAACCAATCCATCTCTCCACAAACCATCTGCCATCACCTGAAGAAAGCTGGTATGAAGGCTGTGGTGAAGAAAAAATGCCCCCTTCTTACCAAGCATCATAACAGAGCAAGAATGAACTTTGCTTTTAGCCATAGGAACTGGACTATGGAGGACTGGAAGAGAGTTATATGGTCAGATGAGACCAAGATTAATCACATTGGATCAGATGGCAAGAAGTGAGCATGAAAAAAAGCAGGAGAGGGCCTAAGTGATAGATTGGTAAAAGAAACAGTAAAGTATGGAGAAGGATTCTTGATGATGTGGGGGTGTATGACATGGAAGGGTGTTGGGCTGGCTTGCAAAATTGATGGTAAGATGGATACTGATCTCTACATATAGATTCTGAAGAATAAGCTTCATCAAACATTGAAGTTTTATGAAAAAACTCCAGAGGATATTATCTTCCAGCAGGATAATGACTCCAAACACACCAGTAGAAGAGCCAAGGAGTGGTTTTTTGAGCATGGATATGAGGTAATGGTATGGCCTGCCCAATCTTCAGACCTTAAACCCATAGAATATCTGTGGTTTCTACTCAGAAGAAGGCTAGCAGGGTATCCAAAGCCACCAAAGGGAATTATAGAACTTTGGGAGTATGTGCAGGTAGAGTGGGAGAAGATTGGAGTGGAGGAGTGTCAGATGTTGATTGAAAGTATGTCTAGAAGGGTTGAAGAGGTAATCAAGGAAAATGAAGGATACACCTCCTACTAGTCTTTGACAGCTTATATTTAGCAACAAAACTGTTGCAATGAGTAGCTGTCATCAATTGTTGAATATTTTGTTACTGAGAAATAATTACATAATCAATATATATACTTTTGGAAAGCCCTTTATTATGGCTTTCTAATGATATCTAGGTTTGAGGGTCTAGCATCAATGTACCATGAGATATTAACCAATCTTTACAACTATGGCTAATATTGCAATGGTTTTGTTGCTCAGTGTATATGCGGCGTCTTTTGGTATGTACTGCAGTTTCCGTTCCCTCACTATGGCAACTTTGTGTAGCCTAGCACCCCATCTACTGACCAGAGGATCTCTTTTCACATGGATGGGTCACAATTGTTGACTCCTGCAACATTGCGACCGAGGAAGAAATCTACTGATGCAACCCTGACGTGCGAGGCCCCAACATCTCAGGACAGCCAGTTTCATGCCGGAGCATTCATTACAGAATACTTTGCTCCGACGTTCTGCTCGGACTGTTCCATCGTGTTGAGCCGTAAGGAGGTGCCCACTACCATTCGAGGTGCGATGGAGACAGATGTTCCAGAGCCAGCTGCTGAGCTTGCGCAAGCAGACACCCCAAGACAAGCTGATTTGCATGAGCCAGCACCCCCTCCTGGCAATAACCGCTATGTCCCCACCGTCGTGAAAGTTAACCTAAATTCATTCGACAAACCGTCCAGAATGAACCTTTGACTTCATGTCAAGCACGATGGAACCTGCAAATGGAACGAGATTACCCAAGAGATTGTCCATCTCCTCAACAGGACCGTACTAAGGTACCATCGCCATGCCCTCACACTAGTTACCCCACATGGTGACATTTCAATCAAATACCAGAATGGGGCCCTCTTCTGTGCTAAGAACCAGGATCCGTTTTTCTTGGAAGTTACACCCAACCATGAGTTTTTCATTAATCACACCAAGGTAAGAAGCCATCTATCTCGTATTTTAGCCAATAACCTCAGTCATAGCGTGTAAAACGGGCAGTGACTGCTGCTCCTACTTTGGGTATGCATATAAGCACTTCACCTACAACCTCCGCTAATAAAAAGATTGAGGAATTCCGACAGCTCATCTCTGACTTTAAACACGACAACACCAAAGCTGCCCGTATGTGGGAATATCTGAGGGGGTGTTCTAAGTTGAACATGCTCCCTCTGAATGCCTTCCACATCTTCAGGGCTTTTGTATACCCACTAATAGACCAGGTATGCCTCGAAGTTTTCTTCATCGGAGCCTACTTATGGTCGTCTAGGCAGGCGTAATGGATGGGAGAGAGGCCATGTCATATTTGAGCAAGGCTTGCAAGGAGGAGGCTGGCCCCAGTGCAGGAATGCTCTTTCTAGCAAAAGAGCTCAACAGCTTGGACTTTCAGGCAGTCGATGAGTTTCTTTGGGGCAATTTGAACATGAAAGAGCTTAACATATTGGTTGGAAAGGGGCCAAGGCGCGCTCTTGAAAAGTTTTTAGAAGTTTTCAGGGCAGCCAGCGAGGGCAGTGGTCATGGCAGTCACGATGACGACAGGATGTTTGAATTTGACAATGCTAATGCTGATGCCGACCGCTGGTAGAGCTTCACAATTGACCCTTCAGTGATCTGATTTGCTGGCGACTGACAGGTTCTCAGGTAATAGTGGCTTGTTTGGATTGGTAGTGGCACTATTTGCGCCAACCCTTGTCCCCCAGTTGCCATAGAAAAATAACTTGATTGCATGCGCACGAGAGGAGACATATATGTCTGTGGGCAAAGTTGATGTCAGGCAAGCGAACACTAACTGCACCAAGGTTTTTCAAAAATTTATTTGAAATGCAAGACACTTTACATGGGAATGCAAGAGCCAATGTTTAACCATGAGGCTTTGTGTATGCATCCATTTGCTACGATGGAGTTTCAAAGCCACTACTTCTCAGAAGCGATCCTGAGCGTGAGCCGTTGATTGTTGGGAACGATCAACAAGTAGCTGACGCTGCTCTTCGTCTGGCTGGATAGATTCGAGACCGACAACGTATTGATCAAGGGATATCGCCCTCAGGACGAGTGGTAATGTAATGCTGAGGGATGCCGAAGAGCCTATGGGCCCCTCAGTGCCTTGTAAGCAAACGCTTTGGGTCAAAGTCTGGACTTTGACATGCCCTAACAGCCCCCATGTACACTGCATGTAGCTTATGGGAACCTCGCATGCACCCCTGTTCAACCAAGCTTTCTTTTGAGATTGATGGTCTTTGCTTATGGTAGTTTCCATTTTCGGCTTGTCATGTGATTTCCATGCTTCGCTTCTTCACTTAATTGGCCCCTTGGGTTCCTTTTTAAACCTGCCGGCATTTCAAAACTAGGCCATGTTGTATCCATTCTTGACCCAGCAGGCTCTTTCTTGAGGTGCGGGATAAGAAGGGTTTATGAAGGTGTGTACATAACCCCCTTGGCCTCCCTTCCCTTTCCTTGTCATTTTGAGCCATGTCCCCTTTTCCTTGCTTCCTGCCCCCTGCCCTCGTTG
Organism: Phylloporus cf. nigrescens; assembly: GCA_038094575.1. NCBI lineage: Eukaryota > Fungi > Basidiomycota > Agaricomycetes > Boletales > Boletaceae > Phylloporus > Phylloporus cf. nigrescens. The sequence continues at coordinate 3,308 of JBBPTW010000356.1, forward strand.
ATCCGAACCGTGGAACGCTTGGGTGGCTGGGTTTTTTTCCTTGCTTCCTGCTCCCCGCCCTCATCGATCCGAACCGCGGAATGCTTGGGTGGCTGGGTTTTTTTCCTTGCTTCCTGCCCTCCACCCTCGTCGATCTGAGCAGCGGCCTGTGTGTAGTGTATGACCCAGGGCGATGCCCCACCACAGCCGTGCCAAACGATGACCTGCACCCAAACGTACGGCGGGAGTGATACCCCGCCGCAACCATGCTGCTCGAGTCCAATGAACATCTGTACCACATGTTACTTTGCTTGTCCTGGATGACATATGATAAACGTACGCTGGAGCTGGTCATAATGCCAATGCCACCTGCGAGAGCTGTGTTGCAATCTTTAATCACCAAGGCTCTGTATGCCTGGTGAACCGCTACAATGGAAGACGAGCATGCGGCACACACCACAACAGAAGGTCCACCAAACTGCATGGCATACAACACACGGCCACTCAGAAATCCCCGGAGTGTTCCTAAAAATAACGTTAGACCTGCCCGAGAAGCGCTCAACAGTGGGTCCCACCAGTACCATAGCGAATGTCTTTGCTATTCGTTATGTGGACACGAGAAGGGTAAAGGAGAGACTCTTGAGAATCTCTGGGCAGAGTGGGCAGCTTTGGTGGGTGAAGGCGTGTAGCACCCCCTGGTTGTGATCTGAGGGGCCGAGCAACAGCTGCATTCCCATCTGTTAGGAGTGCCTGACACTACAAGATGATGCTCAGGACCCAGATGGTAGGAGGGCTAACTCATGCGCTAACAGATCTAGGTATGGGTACAGGTTATCAGATGATGACCCATAACCCCTAGTACCCATGTAACTTACACTCGTGGTATATCTGCGGCATACCCATAGTTTACATTATTACCAGTGCAGTCTGTGCAGTTGCACTGCGCTCGACCAGTTGCCTGATTTGGTAAGCTGGGGCTCAGGCCATCTGAGGTGTGGGGTCGGCCTCAATCAACTCATAGCCCCGCTATCATCATGTATTGTGCCCCAATATCCTTCTAACACCTTCTAGGGTCCGTGTAAGTCATGTGCGTTGCATCTGATCCATCCTATCCGGCCTTGACACGGTCGTTTTGCAGGTAAGCATTTCCACTCGGACTGACTTTGTAGGTCTCGTCCTCAGTGTCGTGATGGGTTCTGGTAGTCCGGAGGTCGCCTGGCATGGTGACTGGATGGAGTGGATGGCACAGGTATGTTGATTTTTTTCCTGCACCTCGCTTTCCATACTGACTTCACCGGTCTTTAGCCAGTAAGTCCGTCTTGACACATTTTGAGTCATGGTGCTCATCGCTTTCTGTGCCATCTGCGCCAGCTCATGTACAATTGCATTTAGGGCCATCCCCATTGATATTGCGGCCGGAGTTGCCTTCTTTGGCCTTCCTCGACTCCTACTCGCTTGGTCCACTTCCTAGCCCAGTACCTCAACATAACACATCCATTTTGGCACTGTTGTCGACCCTATCGCTTGAACAATGTTCGTGGTCACCCTGTGCATTGTCTCTGTCCATCTGCTGGTCCAGATCATTCTTGTTAGTCCTTTTCGACTCAAAGTCTCCTTGGTTGCTCCTTCAGCCTTGATCTCGATCTCACGTGCTCGTACCGCCAAAGCACTGATTCCCACGGCCTCTGGGGTCTTCCATGGTGCTATGATGACTGACTGGTATGGCTGTTATGTCACCATCGTCACTCACCACCTCATTTCAGTCTGACTTGCCTTGGCCCTCTCCTGGCCTTGTTCCTCAACATGGTGCACTCGTTTTGTTGAGGCACATGGTCTCCTCATCCCTGTGGTTTCGTCATCACCTGAAATGGTCTTCTCACTCCCTAGGCCTCCTATGCCTGGATGTTGATGGAGTGAGTCTGTGTCGTCGAAGCACTTGTCTTGACTATTCGTAGGTCGTTCCATGGGTCTGGGGGGTCATCCAATGCATCCGTTTGGCTCCCCGGCATGTCTGGCTTGTCTGGGTCTTCTGCTGACGAGTGTTCCTCCACCATTTGCTCTCGTTAGCCTTGGACCTGTCTCGCCTTACAAGCAGCAGGTTGGCTTGGTAGTTTGACAGGTTTTGTGTGGGTATGGATAAGGGGAGCCCAGTACAGCTTTGCTGGTGGGTACTGTTTCGCTTGTAGTACCCCACTATTGTGTGAGTACTGTGCCACCCTGGGGTTGCTCTGGCGCCACATATAGGCCATATATGATGTGTGTTGCGTCTGATCCACCTGACATGGTCTCGACACGATCGTCTTTGCGGGCAAGTGTTTCTGCTCGAATCAACCATCTTGGTCTCCTTGTAATGGGTCCAGGTGGTCTATAGGTGGCCTGAGGTGGTGGTGGCCAGGTAGTATGGACACCTCAGGTACATCTGTTCACGCATATTTCTGCTGTCCGTGCTGACTTGCCTGGGCTTCAGCCAGTGAGTACACCTCAACTCGTTTCAAGTTGGAGCATGCGTTGCTTGTTGCATTGTCCATCCCGTCCTGTATGCTATCAAATCTGGTGCCATTCCCAGCAATCTGACTGCTGGATTGCCTTCCTTGGTCCTCCCCGGCCCTCCCTGGCTCCGACCCACTTGGTTCTCCTCTTGGTCTGGTGCTTCCAAGTAGTGCATCTGTTTTGGGGTGGTCATCATTTCTATCGCCTGTACTACATCCCTGGGCACCCTGGGAATGGTCTCAGTCTATTTGGTGGTCCCAATAGTGCTTGTTGGTCTTCCTCGGCTCAAACTCGCTCAGATCGCCTCTCTGGCCTCTACCTCAACTTGAAGTGTTCATATCATTGCCGCTCTTATTTTCATTGTCCCTGGAGCCCATCCAGTCACATCTGATGCAGCTCACATCAATTTGGTGATGCACTTCACCCTTGGCATCTCCTGACCTGGTCCACTTGCCTCCCAGGCCTGCCTGGTTTGGATTTTGGCTTGGGACATCCATTTCACCAGAGGGCTATGCTCCATCATCCCTAAGGCTTTTTTGGCCAACGACGGAGTGACTGGCTGGCATGATATTTTCACCACAAGTGTCATTCGCAATCTCATTCTGGTTCAACTCGCCTCAAGCTCCTTCTGGATCTGGATTCTGATGAGGTATGTCAGTCATATTGAAGTGCTGGGCCACCTGCTGGCATGTTCCCCCTATCCCTTGGTCTGATCATTATTGGGTTTGTATCGACACATTCAGCACCTTCTTTGGTCGCTGCAAAGCATTCTCGGCATGTCCGATGGTCTCATTGCAGCTGCTTCAACTCCCAGGTTGCTCCATTCAACATCAGCCCTCTCTGGTGCATTTTCTTCATCTGTCTACTCCAAAAACGCCCTTGAACGTGAGTTAACGTGTTCAACGGCTCCGTCAGCAGTCTTCTGGCGCCCTTGATGCTCCCTAGCACTCTCAACGTGTCTGCTCCACCGCTGGTATGTGCGCTGTAGAAGTTCACCATCACCCCCCTCAAACTCAATGCTCAGGGGCTTGTTCTATTGGTTCGCAGCCTCACCAGCTTTGTCTTCCATGTCAGCCACTGTTGTCGACTGTCCGCGCGACCTCAGCCTCTCCCCCTTGACTGACACATTATGTTGCATCTTCAACCTCTCCTCTTTGTCCTGCATATCTTGATGTGTCCTTTGAATCCCCTGCCAACTGCTGTGTCTGTGTTTCAGCTCATGATGCACCTGGCTCGACACTTAGTTGGGTCACCACTTTGGTCTAGCTGGCCATCTGTGGCTTTTCATGTGCATTCTCAGGTGGTGTTGGTGGTTCTAGTAGGTCATTTCATGGGTCCTCCTTGGATTGTTTTCAGTGTTGATCTGGCTTTCTCGAAGCTTGCAACTTCATTGTTGGAGCGTGGGTGATGCAGGTTTGTCATGGGTCATGAGTGACCAGTGGCAGTGTGGGGCAGCATGAAACCAGATGGTGGTGGCATATGGTAGCGTGGGCATAACATGTATCTGGCCTGTGGCAGTGTATGGGCACAGCATAGAGCTGGCAGGTGGCAGCATATGGGCATGGCGTAGAGCCGGCAGGTGGCAGCATACGGGCACAGCATAAAGCCAGTGGGTGGCAGCGTATGGGCATGGCGTAAAGCCAACATATGGGCACAGTGTAAAGCTGGCATGTGGCAGCATAAGGACAACAGTGTGAGCTGGCCAGTGGTGGGATACTGGCATAGCATAAAGCTTCTCCAGGTCTGCTTTTGAAATGGACTGGTCTGCTGGGGCATCACTGAAGTACGGCGTGTTCAGCTCTGGTTTCTGGTGCACATCTCGCCTTGATATGTAGAGCAGTGGTAGTCCAGCAGTTTGCCCTGTGGTAACTTCACGAAGATGAGCTGGTCGGTCTTGGTTCGCATCCTTGGGTGCTACGAGGGGTCCAGTATCTGCCCCAGGTGTTTCAGTTCATCACCTCAGATCCAAGATTCCTCCGTCCTGGTTCTGAGCTGTTGGATGGATGTTGGCCCATCCTGTCAGCGTGATTCATGCCAGGCTTATCATGGGGCATCCGAGAAGCCGAAAAATTCGTCTCTCTTGCAGTCTTGCTCTTCCTTCACAGTTCAACGAGTGTCCTGAGCTGAGAAAGAAAAGGAGCGAAAAGAATTGTGTGAAGTGCACACAGCGAGTGAACTGCTGGGTGGGAGCAGAAGAGAGGAAGCACTGCTACTTCACAGCCACTCATGCAAAGATGTCGCTCACTCCTACGAACTAGAATAGCAATCAATGCTGTTAGCAAGGTTTTTAGCATAGTCTTGTATCACTGCTCCAACATAGCAGCCAAACATGGTGTGTCAAAAACAAGGCATTGTGTTAGGAACATACCCCAGGCTCTCGAGGGTCTCATAGGCTGTGTGCAGCAGAATGCGCTACTGTGGGCCCATGCTCCTCGCCTCCTGTGGAGAGGCCTTGAAAAGCCTGTGATCAAAGTCGGCAAAATCAGACATGAAATTTCCCATTTCAGCCTTCACCTCACAAGGAGATGACTCGATGCCAGTTGTATGGTGCAAAAGGTGCCCAAAATGGTCGTTGGGGAGCTAGATAGATGCATTAGTCATGCTGTAGATACATATCAATCATGCTGACCTTCGAAACAGTATTGACACCTGTTTCCAGTAACTCCCATAGCTGAGTGGTGCTGACGGCACCCAGAGTATGGGCTGTCAATGATGGCGATAGGCTCCTGCTTGGGAGAGGCATGAGCAGCTTCTTAGGGAGTATCGGAAGTGGCGTCGATGCAATGTAGTACACATTCCGGCACAGCTTCCTCCAGAGCTCGGAGAGTACTCAATCTGGAACCGATGTTGGCAGCCAAAATTCCCATACCAGAAGGAATGGCAGACCGCCTTCTTTGCAACAAGATCCCGGTTGACAGGATAGACCAGCACCGTGTCAAGCATCAAGTGAACGAGCGAAGGGAAAGCTAGGCTAGGCTGAGCTATATCCCGGATATTGTTGACCTCAAGGGACAGCAGAGGTCTTGAAAACCAGGAAATCAGATGCTCTGTGTCTGAACATCAGCCAAAATCCGGTCTCGAGTATCTGGGAGGTGGAGGTCCAAGTGATAGAGCACATCAGCTGTTATGGGGCACATGGAGCAATGCCAAGATACAAAGGTCAAGAATTTGACCAATAGGTCTGGTCTTCCTGAAACTGTCATGTTCCTTTCGTCAAGTGCTGTCACATGGAGAGAGGGGGCAAGGGAGTGCTAAAGCGGCCAAATGAGTAGTAGATCAAGAAGATATGGCTTCCAACTAATCTTTTGTTCAAAGCAGGCCATGTATTGTTCAACGTTGGCTCTAGTCAAACCGAGACATCCCATGCTCCAAGGAAGTATAGCATCCAGAGGTCTTTCCTGGACCAGCTTCCTGGTAGTTTGCAAGACACATAAGTCAATCCAAATGCTAAGCAAAAGACTTCGGCTGGGGTGGTAAGTGGGTTGTAGGAGGCAGCAACAATGCAAGTGGGTGAAATTCCAGATGAAAGATCGAGGACTCCAGCTGCATGCTTTGAAGCAAAGAGCAAGAGGTAGTTCGAATGTAGGACTGGTAGCATAGAATCGAGGCTCGTCAAAATCGGCAGGGGGTATGTCAACCTGATCAGGTTCCTCTGGGGTAAAACTGCGAGCTCTGTGAGAAAAATATCAAGGCATGAAGAAAGGAGAAGGGAACCTGGAGAAAAGTCCACATCGTGGATTGCCTGGTCTGCAGTGTGCTTCGGGCCTATTCTTGACGTTCCCTATCCTGCAAATATTGGAAGTACGATCATGTTGGGATCAGGGATCAGTGCCTTGCAGCGAGGGGACCTGATGGGCTTTATATCAGCTAACAAGCAGAGTTTCATCAAAGTCAGTGCGCACCCCACAGTAGTATCCAGCGCCAAGAACTCCATGGTATGATGTAATGGACAGGGGAGGTCGGATGGGTTCAGGCTTATGCTGGGCAACGAAAGAGAACCGCTAAAATAGTGGGCTCAAATCCGAGGACAATGAGCGACTTGCTTCTTCTGTTACTTCGAATAGATGATTCATCCAACCTCCTGCTGTTACATAACTTCCAAAGATAAAGTTACTATTACACTTGGTCCTGAGCTTCCTCTACAATATTGACATTTCTGACCGTCACAGGCAACGACCACCTCACACAAGTAACCACCCCGGTGCCGCCAGGCATGGAGAGAGATATGACTGGTCGAACTTCACATAAAAGATCCGTCAGCGATGCAAAATGGGTGAGGTCACCACAAGGCAACTGTGCAAATACCTTCTTGATGGGCCCACGTCAGCGATCTGTTGCACCGATAATGGTTCCTGGGTTGAATTCTCAGCTGCAGCATCGACAAAAATTTCCAAGTCCTGGAAACCTGATTGTCCCACCAATGTTGCCTCCTTCGCAGTGGCCCCCCTTAAATAACAAGAGTCTGGAACGCACCGCTTATGCAAAAAAACCAACCATCTCAATTGGATTCAAGATTCTGGTGGCAGATGTTCGTCCAACAGACTTCTGGCACTTGTATCTTGGTAGCGTTCAACGTTGAGTGGACTACACTCCCGTATGAAGAACTGGAAAGGCAATGACTCTTCCATTCTTTGTAAATCATTCTTTGAAGTACTGGAAGGCAGACATCAAATCTCGATCGGAGCATCGGGCCCCCCCCACACCAAAAAAGGTGCAGGACACTGAGGTGCACCGAAATCAACGTCTTCGAGAAATATGGCGACAAGGTTGATAAGGTAGTAGCTCTCTTCACCCTCAAACGACTGGTTCTGGACATGTTGGATATGAGTCTGCCAGGGTTGGATTTGACGACAGAGAAAATGAGTGTGGGAAAGAGAACATCCCTGGAGACAGGAGAGTATGACGGAGGATCAGCTTGCGGCGTCGTGGGTGGCTGGCCCGGTGGAGTCTGTAGGTGGGGTGAAAGTATTGGTGCACTTGTAAAAGTCGCTATTGTCATGCCTGCATGTCCCACAGCTGCAGTGGGTGGTAAAACATTGCTGGAATCGTTTTGGCTTTCAGTATCTCTTCGAGAAGCCCTCTCCGTCATATCAGCTCTGATCCATGTACATATTAACAAAACACACTAACTAACAATGAGCTTGTGTGCAGAGACCACACCTCTTCTCAGGGAGAACATGCAGAAACATCCTGCTAGGCCTGGGATGATGGTGAGAAGCGAGGAACCAAAGAATCCAAGCCCGACATACTTTGCTTACACGCTCGAACAACAGCATCCACTTCTGAGTGATCTGCATCCCCAATATTAATATCGAGATGTTCCAGGTCTAGATCCAACATATCCTATTCAGCTCGAGAGGGCTTTGTGATGGGATGTGTCATCCAATTCAACGGGAGGAATAGCCTGCATGTGTATAAGTAGTGTGACAGTGCAGACGCCTACACTTGCCTGTCATAGAGCAGCGTGCACAAGGTCACCTTGAATGTCTCAAGGACCCCACATATCCATACCTTGTCTGATTCTAGATCTCACGATCCACCCTTCGCCTCTCTCCACAATTTGTCCTCCAGGATCTCATAAAATTTCTAAAACCGCTCTGTCACCTCCGGCCCCTCTACCACCTCCCTGACTCCATACGATGCCAGGCAATGCACTTCCTGATCACTTGCAGCTTTTTCTGCCCCCCGGGGAGGGAGGAAGAAGGACAGGAAGCTATGACAGACAAGTGTGTCAACACGCTCAACAAGCTAGAGGGCTCGTTTGCAGGGGCAATAGTGATCTCACTTTTGAGAGCCCTGGTAATGGTGGCGGAGATGTTGAGTCAGGAGAGAGGCAGTGGGTATGGCTGAGGCAGAGACATTGATAGGGCGTCAGCATCAGTGGACATCGATGTGAACGTAGGCTGGGAGCAGTTGGAGTGAGTGTCAGAGGCGTAGAGAACCTCTAGCAAAAGGAGACAAAAGATACGTTCAGACGATGCCAGTACACTGCGCATGCCTGGACGAGGGAAGAGGCAGCCTTATTCCCCATGCTGAGGGCGGAAATGGCACTGGATGCCGAGATAGACAGAATGAGTCTGGCAGAGAGGGCAATCCATCGAGTGATGCGGTAACCAGGCTCAGAGGGCCTGGAATGGCCCTGTGGACCAGTGTAGGGACGATGAGGAGAAATAGAGCGATTAGATGAACACGCCTTGGTTTTGTTGAGTGCATTCCATCAATCGTCCGAGGTGTTGCCCTCATAAGTGATCCTGTCCAGAATGGCCGATCGAGTTGGCGTCGAGGCTGATGGAATGTACGGCAACTCTGAGGTCGCCAAGCTAGGTTTTGCAGGCGGTGGTGGAACGGCTGTCATCGTTGGCTGTTGCTGGATAGGGAACATGTTCAATTGGTGGTGTCAGGCACAAAGGAGGTGAATGTCCACAAACGTTGCATCGCAATCATACACTCATTTCACTTTTGCTTCTGAAACAGTCTGTTTTATTTCTATGTAGCATGGCCATTACTTAGACCCTCATAACCTTGACATCCCAAGAAGCTTGCAGATGCCCATGAATGTATCACATCCTAGTAGAGAGAAACAGAGTATGATGTACTCAGTCGCAGACGGTATCATTGAGAGATGCAACCATGCGGTTTTAATATTCACTGGCTCACTTATTCAACCAAAGTTGCTTCCCAAGGCCAATGATGACCCAATGATGTCTTGTCACGGTTGATGGTTCTTCCAACTTGATGGGTAGAGGGTTAGCTGTGTAGCCTTATGGTTTCACTTTATTTATGAAAGAAGTGTGTGGTAGATGACTGAGGAAGACTTATCATTCGACCACCCTCTGGCCGAAGCGCATATAGCAGATATGAAGGCCTTTTGATTTGATGACAAACGACATTGGGAATCGTTGGGGAGAAATAGGACCTTGGCATATGAATGAGGTGAAAATTAAAAAAGAGTGGCATCAATGTGGATATGGCGTCTATGCGTGGGATCCGTTATCAGTAAACAACATGGATATAATGTGAAGAAGTCACGTAGAGTCTTTGTTAACCCCCACCCACTATCTTGTGCCCCCCAGCATGACTCTACCCACGACAATAAGCGGTATGTAATGGCGAGATAGTGTTAGATTTGGACTGACAGAGGATAAGACCAAATCTCCCCCATAGAGATCCATACTAAGGACTACTTAGATGCAGTGACCTTCACTGCGGATGGAAAGCAAATCGTGAGCAGTGACTTCTTGCGGTTGCCCATTGTGAACATTGTTGGCTTGTCGTCGTCGTCGTCATCTGACAATAATTTCCTTTTTTGGTCACACGGTCCCACAGAAAAAAATATTGCAGTTTGACCATTAGTTTTGCAATGCAGCTGTAATAACGGAGGATCATTGAATAGGGTCATCACACCATTGATAGCTCTACCTCGCAAACACTGTGTCAACTACCAATGTTTATGCTCTTCCCTTCGCATAGCACATACAGTTTTCGACGTCCTACATCACAGTGCATGTGATTTCAAAGTAGGAACCATCCTTCCGTGTTCCCATTCCATATGCTCGGTCGTTGCTGTAGTCCCAAACATCACTTGTGCATTCAAATACTCCAAGTAAGGCATCTCTGTTTCGGGCATCTGCTGGAGGTGTACCAGATCTTTGAGGGCCTTCATCAGCGCCGGATACCTGACTAGAAATGAATATGTGTTGGTGTCCACGCCAGCCACATAGATCCATAGACAACGATCATCGACGTCCTGCTCTGGGAACGTGACAGAGAACGATGACAGTTGACCAAGGTTGGCCAAGATGGTGATGTAAGGGAGTGACTCAGGATGTTCGTTGTGCTTCGTGCGTTCTCCACTGACACCTTTGTGCCGTCAGGTAATCCAAGCCAGATCAAGTTTCAATGACTTCGACTCGCGTGCCTTGTTTGAAATAAAGATGTGTGACATTCATGATGTCACTGGCCCGTCTGCAGGCCCGCCTCTAAAGTAGATTAATATCACTTTGTCGATCAGAGGCTGTTGATAGTAGCATTGCACTCCGCTTGTTCTCTGCCAGTGCCATAGTGTCCACTCATACAAGCTGCGAAGAGGTTCAATCTCGGAGTTACATTGTGAAGATGATGGACGACTGACCCTAATGCTTTCCCCTCCTTTGATCCACCAACGTCTGCCTCCATGCGAACCCAATGTGAGAAGTTCAGATGCGCGTTCTTGAACACCTTGTGTGTGAGAGACGTATTCTTCTCATCCCATATATGCGGGCCAAACATGTACTCCAGCCATTCCACTACAGGAATCATTTTACAGTCCATGAGATGGTCCTCCCATGACAATGGAATTTTGACTATCGGGTCTTTGGTCTTCGTTTGGACAAACAAGTCCTTCGCCAGAAGCCATAGTAATCTGCTTGCGAGTTCCCCACATTGGCCCATGTTGATCATTCCAGAGTTCACTGCATTCAACAGTGTCTTCAATGCGATTTCCAGGTTCTTGTGCTGCATGTGAAGATCGTTCACGGCCACACAGGAGAGGAGGGGCTTGGATGGATATCTAGTGAACCTCCAGTTCCAGTCTATTGTCGTGGCAAGGCATACACGCAGGTGACTAGCCATGCCATTTTCCAGGTGCTCTACTGAATCTGGGTGTCTGAACGTGACGGCGAGGTCAAACTGTTGTCCTAACACTGCGAGCACGTGGCTTGTTTTGCCCACATTGAATGTGTATCCTCCACATAACTTTGATGACGCAGCGCTCGATATGCCTGCAGGCCACTGAAGCACAGTCCTTAGTGATTGCCATCTGTGGATCCAAATGGGTTATTTGGCAATCCAAGCCGAAGAAATGAGACATACAATGGCCGTCTGTAACCCATGATGTAACCAATCTGGGACACATTCTCTATCTCAATTTCTCCCAGACCCGACGCACTCTGATCCCATACCAGTTGAGTGTAAGGGGGAAAAAGCTTTTGACCATGTAAGGCAACATGAGCGGAATTGTCTGAAGGGCGAATGAGTAGGGAAGGGGTGAAACAATACATTTCACCAACATCTTTGATTAGGTGGCAAGAAATCAGCCACCTTGGGGCTTGTTGAAGCAAACACCACCCAAACTGCATGGTTCCCATGAGGATCATGCAAATATTTGTTGACCACTCTGCAAAGGACATCCGCAGGATGATATGACTCTCGACCACCTTGCAATGGAGTGAGCGGATGTGCCTCGTCAAACGTGATTACCAGCTTTGGGTGATCAGAATGATTGGCAAGAGTCCTCTCGAGGAATTCAGCCATCTGGCCATAAGGAGTCAACAGATGTGTAGTATAGTAGGGTGGATCTGACAATGGTGTGTAGTTTATACAGCACATGAATCGGCCAGGATTTTGTAGTTCAAACTAAAACATTTACCGGAGAGCGTAAGTCCCTCGAGCCTATTGGCAGTTTGATCGATGTCACTGTCTGTGGCCTTGTCATCTGTTTTGCTGCGGTTCAATGACAGAGAACCCTCCGGTGTTCCAGGTTTATTATTCAAGGCACAAGCATAATCAGCATGGACCTGTGGAATGCATTGAAATCTATGCCACGATGCAGAACTAGATGGTATCACCTTTGTGTATTGCTCTGAGACTTTTCAGAAGAAATTCACCCTGGTATTATCTCTTGGTGAGTCACTCATGTCGCATATTCGACCTGCCCAGTCCATTGCCATCTCTTTGTGCCTTTGGGTCCTGTCCATAGTGTGGAGATATTCGCCAAGGATATCAAAGAGAGCCGTAAAGAATGCATAGCAGACAGCTTGGTACTCTCTCTGAGTAGGAGGAAATTCAGTTGAGATCTTGGATGGAATTGCATCACATTCAGGGAAACTGAATTTGTCTTGCATTCCATGCAGGTTCATGCTTACTCAACTGTGCTGAGTTAGCTACAGTGAATGAATGTGAAAAGGAAAACCAACTACCTCAGTCAACATCCTCGACTTTTCAGTCTCTGAGCTCTGTACAATGGAGCAGAATTTGGCATAGTACTTTGGTTCCTGCACGGTGGACCAAAATAGCTTCTCGTTGTGTGTCAAATACTCATAGAAACCCTTGATGGCTGCACCGCTGTATGTGGCTCGAAAGGGTCCTGATAATCATTGATATAGGTCTAGCAACGGAGTTGAGCATGACGTTGAGTGTAGAAGGGAGATGCCAACCGGCAGGGTCTTCTATCCAGGGGATAGACTTTGGT
>JBBPTW010000357.1:0-16001 GCA_038094575.1 Phylloporus cf. nigrescens
ATGTGCTGGAGCTGATCACGCCTTCGGTCGATGATGATCGCGGACTGTCGGTGGCTCAGATAAAGGACACCTTGAAGCTTATCCTGTCTTGCATGCGTCAGACGCGCAGGACCATCGAGTCGTCGACCGTTCGAGTCTGGGATCCATCTGCGTGGAAGACGCTCCATGACCAATTATCCTCAAGCGACCGCTTCAAATCGTCAGCCTCAGTGCTGAACGTGTGCCGCCAGGTGGAGTCCACTGCCACGCAGTGCAGTCAAGCAGCAGGGGAGAAACGCAAGGCTGAATTGGACGAGGCGGTCGTGACTAACCCGTTGAAAAAGTCGAACCGGAAGAGACAAAAGAAAAGTAAATTATAGCGTACAAAATAAGCCTCTCGCACATCATTTCTTTTCGTAAGCTAGGGATGCATATGCACGATGTATCTTTGCTTTATGTACCACCATAGTTCCCAATGAAGAGCGAGACAGTATGCAATGACGAAATGGAGAGTGCGGAAGGAATGAGAAGGCGCTGGCAGAGACCGCTCGTGCATAGCGAACACGATCGATGTTTTTCGGATAGCTATAATCTGATCTTGGGATGGATTAATACCATGGATACTTGTATGTTCATCGCGAAGGAGAAAGCATTGTAGTGAGAGTATGTACATACCTCAACGCCTTTGTTCTCTTTTCTCTTTTCCCTCTTATCCTTTGCCACCTCGTAGATTGCTGGTATATTTGGGAGCTGCAAAATTTGAAAGATAGATTTCGTACTCAATGGAACAAAGGACCAACGGCGCCATTTTTGATGTCCGTAGTGTGCCGCGATATTGACCTCAGACACAGAAAATAGCAACGACTCGGCTTATCTTGTGCGCTATCACTGACAAGAGCTTCTTGACGAGGCCTAGGAGGTAACTGGGGTTTGCTAGTGAACTTGAGGTACCGGAATGTCTACCATCCGGGTGCAGGCGATTTACTCAATGCCCACTGGAGAACGTACTGTCATGAATTACAGTAAACAATGCCAGTAATAAATTACAATGTACAAACTGAAGCCGATCTATCCGTGAACCCGACCGGGGATGCTACTGCGGGCATGTAACAGAAACCGGATGATTCAAAGACCTATATGAATGAAAGGAACCCACTCGGCAAATGACGCGCCATCACTGTCTCGAACATGTGCAATAGCCTCGTGCAACGCTCGCGCAGCCTCCCGATGATCTGGTCTTGTCCCATTCCGAAACAGGTACTCATAGACGCCTCTTGCCACCTCCGGTGCAAGCCTGTCGCTGATGGACCACATCGTACCTACCACTCCCTCGTAACCCGCAAACAACATCCCCGCTGCAATATGAAGCGCCTCATCAGAGAGGCGATGGTCGCCTGTTGCCGTCTGACAAGCCGAGAGAAAGGCGAGACCACCACGGGGACGTGACAACCCGATGATGTCACGTACCTTCAACCGGCGTCCATTGGCAAGACAAAGTCCACTATCGACGCTATCCTGGACTCCGTGGCATGCGAAATGCACCCATTCAGTGTCCTTCATGAGTGCGAGTACCTCCTCCACAGTTCCGCGGGGGGGTCGAATGAGGGTAGTGTACGCCAATTTTGAAATTGCGTCCTTGATGGCATTTAACTCGGTAACCACACCCGGAAGATGTAGCTGGCCGTCCGAGGACGGCTGGAGGACAACAAGAAGGCGAAGATTGTCATCAGGTACCGCAGCGAGTTTGAGGGTCGGTGCGAGACTGGCAAGACTAGGCACATATGACGAAACGACGTAATCATATGCTTTGTGTCCAGGTTCCGAATATGCCTCATCGTAGAATCCAGCTGCATGAATGGGAAGAAATGACAATGGGCCAGTCGGGCACCAAAATATGCGTGACATCTCTCCAGGGATCTATTAGAAGACAAATGAAGAGCGAATTAGTGTGAGGGCGAGAATGAGGCACGACGTACGGAGAACGCCAGTCCATCGAGAATAGGTTTGACAACACATCGCCACAAAGGGGACAAGAGTGTTTCCCAGGTAGGTCCATCCGATGGTACGCTCATCCCTTCCCTCGCTTCACGAACGAAATACTTTAACATATTTCGAAGACCTGCAGATCGTTCGAGATTAAAATCAGGAAGTGGGACATGGATTGGGTGGTCTACATTAGGTAGAACGATGAGCGCGTCGCAGCGGGTTTGTGCACCATTGAGCAGAACGACGGGGCCAGCCTGTTTTGAAACGCGGAGTGTGGGGAAACGTTTCGGGCGAAGGAAGTCCCCGAAGCCAGGTAACTCCCGGATATCACGTAGCAGTTCGTCCCTCTCAATTGCAAGCGCACGGTGCTTGTCGCTTTGCTGTTCCAACGATTCCAAGAAAGGTGCAGGAGCGTTCAGGGGCTGTTCCAAGAGCGTGGACAGAAATGCTTCGCGAGTGGCGCCGGCTTGCTCCAAGGCGGCAGAAAGCTCCTGTAATCTACTGGCATAATCTGGATGGGCGTCCAGTAACTCCTCATGAGAGCTACGGAGCTGAAACAACTCCCCCCAAACAATCGAGCGCCCTCGTGTGAGCCACTCGACGGCAGCTTGAGGGAAGCCTGCATCCAAAGCTGCAGCGGCCGCTTCACACACTAGGTCAGCGCCTCGGGTGAGCTCAGCATATCTATGAGAGAGCGAGAGACCAATCCAGGCAAGTTGAGGAAGAAGACTGAGGGCGACAGAATATGCATGGAGGAGGGATGGATGCGAGGCGAGACGAGCGCAGGATATCCAGTTCTGTGATGCGGTGAATTGATGGCGAATTGAACCGAATGGGGTGGAAGCAGCGAAGCAAAAGGAAGAAATAGCACTGTGGAGGTCATGAAGATCCCTGAGATGCTCGAAGCGAGTTCTGAAGGAGTGGCCGAGGCTGTTGAGACGGCTAGGCTTGTTGGGGTGACCTGACGGCGTCAGATCAACAGCCTCCCTGAATGCCAAAATAGCATTTTCCAGGTCACTGACCTCTCCGACACGTTCGAAACGAGTGAGGAGGGAGCCACCGAGGTTGTTGAGACGGCTAGGTTTGTGGGGATGACCAGACAGTGTCAGATCAACAGCCTCCCTGAGTACTGAAATACCATCCTCCAGGTCATCGACCTCTCCGAGACCCTCGAAACGAGTGAGGAAGGAAGTACCAAGGTTGTTAAGACACATAGGCTTGTCGGGGTGACCAGATGGTGTCAGATTAGCAGCATCCCTGAGTGCTGATATACCATTTTCTAGGTCATTGACCTCTCCGAGACGCTCGAAACGAGTTCTGAGGGAGGTGCCAAGGTTGTTGAGACGGCTAGGCTTGTCGGGGTGACTAGGCGGCGTCAGGTTAGCAGCCTCCCTGAGTGCTGAAATACTATTCTCCAGGTCATTGACCTCTCCGAGATGTTCGAAACGAGTGAAGAGGGAGATGCCGAGGCTGCTCAGACATATAAGCTTGTCGGGGTGACCAGATGGCGCCAGATCAACGGCCTCCCTGAGTGCCAAAATTGCATTCTCCAGGTCACCAACCTCTCCGAGATGCTGAAAACGAGTCTCGAAGGTGTTGCTAAGGTTGTTGAGACATATGAGCTTGTCGGGGTGACCAGACAGCGTCAGATCAACAGCCTCCCTGAGTGTCGAAAGACTATTTTCCAGGTCACTGACCTCGCCGAGACGCTCGAAACGAGTTCTGAGGGAGGTGCCGAGGTTGTTGAGATGCCTAGGCTTCTCAGGGTGACCAGACGGTATCAGATTAGCAGCCTCCTTGAGTGCCAAAATACTATTTTCCAGGTCACTGACCTCTCCGAGACACTCAAAACGAGTGAAGAAGGAGGTGCCGAGGTTGTTGAGATGCCTAGGCTTGTTGGAGTGACCAGACGGCGTCAGATCAACAACCTCCCTGAGTACCGAAATACCATTCTCCAGGTCACTGACCTCTCCGAGACGCTCGAAACGAGTGAAGAAGGAGGTGCCAAGGCTGTGAAGATACATAGGTTTGTCAGGGTGACCAGATGGCATCAGACTAACAGCCTCCCTGAGTGCCGAAATACCATTTTCCAGGTCACCGACCTCTCCGAGACGCTCGAAACGAGTGAGGAAGGAGATGCCAAGGTTGTTAAGATAGCCAGGCCTGTCAGGGTGACCAGACGGCATCATATTAGTAGCCTCCCTGAGTGCCAAAACACCATTTTCCAGGTCATTGACCTCTCCGAGACGCTGGAAACGAGCTTTGAAGGAGTTGCCAAGGTTGTTAAGACACATAGGCTTGTCAGGGTGACCAGACGGCATCAGATCAGCAGCTTCCCTGAGTGCCGAAATAGCGTTTTCCAAGTCACCGACCTCCCCGAAACGCTCGAAACTAGCGAAGAAGGAGGTACCGAGGTTGTTGAGATGCCCAGGCTTGTGGGGGTGGCCAGACAGCGTCAGATCAACGGCCTCCCTGAGTGCCAAAATACCATTTTTCAAGTCACTGACCCCTCCGAGACGCTGGAAACGGGTGAGGAAGGAGATGCCGAGGTTTCCAAGGTACATAGGCTTGCCAGGGTGATCAGACAGCGTCAGATTAACAACCTCCCTGAGTGCCGAAATTGCATTCTCCAGGTCACCGACTTCTCCGAGACGCTCGAAACGAGTGAGGAAGGAGCTGCTGAGGTTGTTAAGACATATAAGCTTGTCAGGGTGACCAGACGGCGTCAGATCAACAGCCTCCCTGAGTGCCAAAATAGCGTTTTCTAGGTCACCAACCTCTCCGAGACGCTGGAAACGAGTTTTGAAGGCGTTTCCAAGGTTGTTGAGATGGCTAGGCTGGTGACCAGTTGGCGTCAGATCAACAGCCTCCGTGAATACCGCAATAGCACTTTCCAGGTCGCCGACCACTCCGAGACGCTGGAAACGAGCTTTGAAGGAGTTTCCAAGGTTGTTAAGATAGCTAGGCTTCTCAGGGTGACCAGACGGCGCAAGGTCAACAGCGTTCCTCGATGCGGAAAGAGAGTTCTCCAGGTCGTGAAGCTCTCCGAAGCGTTCGAATCGATATAGTAATGCCATACCAAGGTTTGATAGCAACCCATGGTACCCATCATCCCAAACCGACGTAGACTCAACCAGGCTCCTCAAAATCGCGATCGCCTCTTCCAGGTCGGTCACATCACCTGCCTGTTTGAAGCGTTTCAACAATTCAACGCTCAAACTCCACATTTCCATGAAGCGTAGTGCCGATCCATGTCCCACCAAAACCTCGCTGCCTGCACCCCCAGGACTTACTCTCCACTTATCCAGCATTTGGAGCATGAACGTCGCAACTTGTCTTCCATGGCTCCCAACCGAGCCGAGCTCCATTGCCTCGTCCAGCAGTTCCTGCGCAAGTCCCGCTTCTACATCATCCCGTCGCTTCTCCAATCGCGCTAGATGTACTGCCGCCAGCTGAATTAATGTCGAAGGACGGTCCATATTCCCGGCAGGATGCGCATCGAGGGCTTGGCGGTACAAGCTAACAACGTCACTTGTATCCTTCTCTTTGGCCCGACCCAGGATGAACTTGGCCATCCCCAGGTTCGAAAGCGCTGCGCCATGACATCGATGATTTGACGGACAGATATTGAGTGCCTCCTCGAACTGTTCGATGGAATCTTCCAGGTCTCGCTTATCCCCGCGCTTTCGGTAACGAGAGAGATACTCGTGCCCAAGATTTGTCGCATCCTCGACGGGTTCCGCGGTTGACTATGGACGAGTGCTCATCAGTGACGATCGTGCTAACGCTGTTGCCTACTTACGCAATAAGGATCAAGCACCCTCGTCGTTAATGAATCGCCCCCCTTCCGCTTCTGCCGTTCGACAGTTAACGAAATGGATCCACACGGCGACACTATGTCGCCTTCCTTTTGGATGAAAGTAAATTCTGATGCGTTGTCAGTGCCATTACTCTTGCTACAGGCGTCAAACTGTTGCTCGCCAGCGTTTCTTGTGCTCCGGTCCAAGAGCTCTTCCACAGTGCACGTGAACTTCCGAAGCTGCTCGCCGGTACCCAACATAGGTTGGAACTCAAACGATGCATACACCACCAGATGAACCGCGGCTGACATGCCGGATGGTCTACAAATCCATCAAATCAACTCCAGTCGGAATAGGGGACACTCGCATTGGGATCGGGCCAGTCCATTCGATGATATTGCGATCGACGGATGAAGATTTCAACTCCGTTCTCCATCCGAGGCCCCCATGGCGCACTGCGACATAAAATCCAGCGGGGATTCGCCTGAGGCCAAGAGTGATGCCTGTCGCTCGGATACCTGCATTGTCATGAGGGGAGCTGTTGTAAATAAAGCGTATTTCATACCGGTAACAACAAATCCAGGTTCTTCGTGCTCGTTTGGGTGCTCGGCGGATCCTGATATTGGAGGTTCATCCTGTACCTGCTGCATCTGCATAGTAGTATCGTGGAGTGGTCGTTTTGACGACTGTTAGATAGGCTTCTCAACACCGTAATTGGAAAACGGACAGACAAATGACATACCAGACCCTCTCTTTGTCGTCTTGGATCTGGCCGGAGCGTCGCTCAAGCCATTTGACTTGCGTTCCTGTGCTCCTTTGCTCTGTGGATCCACTGGACTGAGACATGCTGATGAGACTGGTGACGAACTGCTGAGGGCGAAAACCGCACCTGGAGTGTTTTTTATGTGACCACAGCATCTCAGGTAACCAGTGTGGAAGCACTGCTTCAAGTTCGTGGGGTTGGATACCACGAACGTCGAACCTAAAGTTGGACCTTGTGGCCGCGGCGAGTCGGAACAGACACTGAATGGCAAACTTGCTGAATGAACCATAATGATTTGCTGTACTGCCGGAACCTGCACGGATTCATTCCAAGTCAAAGACCTATGGAAGCCCGGCTTGCGCTGCTCGCTAACATACACTTCAACGCATCGACGATACTGTGCTCTATACTACTGAAAACTCAACAGCTGAAGAGTGTACGGGTCATCAATAAATCCAATTCCCTAATCTAAATGCCGAGGTGAGATGCCGAGATGCCATGATGCCGAATGCGAATCTCGTCGTGCGAACAGAGCACCGTCGGTTGTCCGGGCTCCCATAAAGACCATCACGCCCGAAAAGAAAGTTTACCTTGGTTGTGCACATCAATTCTTTTCCTGGGCTAGGGTGCATGGACAGGAAGAACGCTGGATGCGGGTCCCTTTCCTAGCATATGTACAATGTATCTCTGCTTCATGTACCACCATAGCTACTGACGAAGAGGTCGTGGATGAAGTGGACAGTATGGAGCTGATGATGATTCAACTACCTGCTCCGAGCCACAGTTGGTCCGAGAGAGAGGATTTGCTGTCCCGAGTGCTCGCTAGTCACCAGTCGCCGCTCTCACGACCCCTTCGCGAACGCATAATGTAACGGAACCCATCGACGTTTGCAATGAAGCAAACGCTGCGCTCGCAATGCTTGGTCAAACGTTTGGGGTCGGGGAGGATTGGGATGGGAGAGAAAGCGTCATCCAGAAACCAGGAATATTGTCTCGGCACTAACGATCTCGATAGCGATAAGCCTGTCATCACTGCTGGTAGAAACGAGGGTGCTGGATCTCGTATCTACAGCACGAAATCCCTGACGACTCACCCCGCGGACAAACGGCCAACCGGTAATACCAATGGGACCCATCGTAAAGACCTTGAGACCGTGACCTGGAGGACTAACGGGGGCCCGAATCCAACGCGACATAGTGAGTTACCATATCATGTATGTACAGTCATCGGTCGATGTCGGTGTCGCCGGACGTAGCAAGGAGAGTGTGAGCACGACTCGAGATCAAACACCGGGGATCTGGGGTTTAAGCGCAACGCTCACCCGCTTTCTTCTCATCCACGGACAACTTTTCTCATTGGGTTCTGACGTAGCTCAGCAGGACTAGTAGCGGTGTGTTCGCGCTTGCGCTCAATGACATGGACAGCACGACCGTGGTAACACAGCGGGACGGTTGGGATGCACGAGACGGAGAGCATGCATAGGAGCGAGCAGAGAGCATGTCTACGACCCCTCCATAATGCCCGAAAAGGAAGCTTACCTTGGTTGTGCAAGGACGACATGCTCGGGATCGAGGACTACGGCAGCGACGTCGAGAATGACGACGAAACCTTGCAGACGACCCTCTCAAAGTCGACCTTGGCGCTCCCTCCACCAAAGTCATCTTCCTCCCCTTCCCTCCCTTCGAGCTCCACCGCGACTGATGCCACGAAACCCAAGCGAATCAAGAAAATAACTGTCAATTTACCGTCCCTCCCACCCCTCGACGACGGCGAGGATGACGGACCACCAGCCAAGAA
Source organism: Phylloporus cf. nigrescens (assembly GCA_038094575.1). Classification (NCBI taxonomy): domain Eukaryota; kingdom Fungi; phylum Basidiomycota; class Agaricomycetes; order Boletales; family Boletaceae; genus Phylloporus; species Phylloporus cf. nigrescens. The sequence continues at coordinate 8,327 of JBBPTW010000357.1, forward strand.
ACCTCGAATCATGCCAAGTGCGGGTGCCGGAAAATCGTCTTTACTCAGCATGCTTCCCGCACCGAAACAGCCGGCACCTGCGATTGAGAAGGAGAAACGTGTGCTCGGCGGTGGAAGCGGTCCTGGGCTAGTCTTTCGTGCACCCAAGAATGACGCACGGCATCATGATACCACCGGTGTCACCGGCAAGGAGGGTCCCTACGACGAGGCGGACGCAGGACCTGCCAGCGTTTCCGGGCCTCCGACGTCGTTCTTTCCCTCCTCTCTCAAGAAAGGCAGGCCCAACATCTCTCTTGAGGACCAAGGACCCTCCAGAATGCCTCCTGTGGCAAACACGCAACCCCAAAAATCAGCGGCTCTGGCCACGGACATTTTCTCGCTCGGTCCAAGCATACCCTCCGCCAGATCGACCCGCACGCCTTCCATGTCGTCTGCACCGACTATCACCGGTGCACTATCGACGTCGCTGGCGGCATCGTCTACATCCTCTGCGCCCTCCGTGTCAACATTCCGACCGCCCTCGCCCACGTTGGACGATCCCTACCCTGGCTACTACCAACTTCCCTCTGGCGCATACACCCCCTACGACGCCAACTACTACGTTTCTTACGCTCGGAAATGGAAGGCAGACTACGACAAACACATTCGCGCCCTCGAGAAAGCGCAGTACGAACCTGACGACGGCGAGGCGCAAAATGTGGACATGGCCGCGGAGATGGAGAAGGCACGGAAGGAGATCAAGGAACGCGAGGACAGGAAGTCGTTGACAACGGGCAATGTGGGGAAGAACGACGATGGGGAGCCGGCGATGCCGAGGATGAATGTCAAAGGCGCCAAGCTGGGTTCGGTCGCGCGGTCGCGGCATCAGCTGACGACACTGCTAACGGACGCATATTTGAACCGGGAGGCGCTGGAGGAAAGGATTGCGCAGGGCAGGAGGAATAGGAAGGAGGCTGGGATGAAGTATGGTGAGTGCTTGCATTCGCGATGCGCCGGTGAGGTCAGAACGTTTATATTCATTCTAGGGTTCTAGTATCTACGTCCTGACTCAATACCAAGTGAATGCTTTTTATTATATCGGTGACCCTGTGAATGATACGTCTATGGACGCCTGACGATATCCATAAAATGGATTTGGGTGATCAAGTTATATGGTAGTCACTCCGCGTTCATTGTCCTGATAGTGTTTGGCCTGTGCCACTCTCTTCGTGTGGTTTACACCTTCACCCACCTCCGCAGAGCGGTTCCTGCCAAGGGACCAACTGCTCTGGCAGAAGACTGGGCCCTACCGCCGGCAAACCAACGCTACAACATGTATTCGAAACACAATTTTGGACAGCCGCACATTCTGCGAGTACCTGGTACCGTCATTTGCAAGAAGCTCCAGACGAAGAATGACAACGTATCCAAGATGCAAAGTTCGATAGTCTCGGTCCATCCCCTACTCGTAGAGCTAGAGGGTCGGCTTCTCGGAGACGCAATGTCCCTTCCTCACGAAAGAGAGTGCGCGAACATAACCAGGGACAGAACCTGATGCCGCCAGACAAGCGAGGCCGACAGGTCTGTTTCTGTATTAGTTTTCCCCTCAGTTGTTGATCTATTTCTAGGAAGTTTCTGGTTCCTCCCGCCTTCACTCTGCTTGGCACGAAGACTCTCTTCCTTCCTTGAATTCCCCTGCCGGTCCTTCCAGACGCCAGGACTCCTTTCCTCCCTCAACCCCCGGCCCTTCCAGATACCAAGACTCCCCCCCTCTCTCTAAGTCTCCCGGTCCTTCCAGACGCGACGATCACAGGTAATGATAACCTTGAGTGAACATTACTGTATTACAGAAATTAGATCTTGGTCCATGGACAAAGAGCAAATACAACGAGTGCGTAATCGCTCGTTCTTGTCAAAGCACATCCCAGATCCGCACGCTGTCTACCAACTTGTCCAATATGACGGGCGTTATCTCTTGCACCCGAACACTAACCAGGCTTTCCGCCGCAACCCTTTTGTATGCTGCCACGTTGCTAACGTCCGGGGTAAGTAAAAGCGCACCAAACGGTTGTCTCAATCGAGCAATGGCTCGGAGGGCGAGCCTCTCTTTGTCGCTCGGCCTCAGGGTCGAAGGGGGCCGAAGGGACTCTGTAAGTGACAGCTGTCGGGAAAGTAGCACGTCAGAATGGGGTTGGAGAGATGCTCGTATGCCAACTCGTCCAAATGACAGGCCGAAACGGGAGGCAAGCTGTGCGGTCCGTGATCGCGGTGCTACCGGTGTGGTATTAGAAGTTGAAGGTTGAAGGTTGAAGGGCCAGAAAGTGAAGGGAGCTCACCAATTGTAGAAGCTCGATCATCTTCGTTCTCTTCCTGCACCACCTCAATATCGGTTCCTACAGCCTGGCGACCAAGAAGGAAGTCGATCCAAGGGTGAACGAGGTATAGAGGGCTAAATTGAGTGAGATCCTCCTTCGTCTTAATCTCCACAATCCCGAGAGCAGCTGTCTGCGCACGGAAGACTGGTTCCGACATGCCCCGAGATCCCGATAAAGGTCCTAGTTTGAATGCAATGCATGGAAGTGTCATCCGTTTTCCTGTAAATGATGGTACACGTAGTTCATTGATTCGGTCGTAGAATCTCGTGATGGAGGTGAGATCGGGTAAAGTGCTACGCAACCCAGATATGATGGTCTTCATTTCTGCGCCTGGGATGGCCTGTGGAATGTGCGAAGTGGGCAACTCTGAGAAGACGGAAATGCTACTCGGAAGGCAACTGTTGAAACTTCCTGACTTCCCAGTCCAGGCAAGAATACTCGAGTCTCCCGAACTCGTGAGGAGCTGCGACAAGAGTTTCCCGAGAGCTTGGTCACCCTCACCGTATACAATCGGCAGGGACATGGAAAAGATCCCAAGCAGAGAGTAGGCTGCGTCTTCGACGAGAGTCGTCTCTCGTGATGAGGCAAGACATAGCTTTTTTCGTATATCGTCTAATCCCGGTCGGAGAGCCATCAAGGCCTGCGTAGAAATACCAGTTGCCTCCTCCATCTCCAAAATAACCTCGAGGCATTCTTTGTGATTTGGAGTGTCAAGATTCCTATACGGCGTCCAGTCATGGTTGTAGAAACGGACCACCTTTGATGCGTGGTACTCCTGGAATGTCCATGCACGGGAGTTCCATATACTGTCCACCAACCGCCGGAAGGGAGAGTCACGGAGATAAACAACGGTCAACTCAGATCCTTGGTACCACTTGAACATGGATACCAGCGCCTCTTGAAGCACGAAGTGATCCGCTTTGTTGATGCAACAACTATCACTCCATGCCCATTGTAACCCAGAGTCGCGCACGATCTCGCAGAAACGTCGGAGTTTATCACTGGTAGGGGACTCCTCGAGCTCATACACGATCTCGCGGATGACCTCCTCGAACAGAGGTTCGTTGATCTCCCACTTGTGAGAGAACATGGCATAACGGTAGTGCCGCTTGACGTCATGGACGACACGGGTGTGGTCGATGTTCGTCGTCATAGAAGATACCAGCTTGTTAAATATCGGAAGCGACTCGAATGAGCTAGCTTGTTCTGATTTGTCGAGAAGTCGGCCAGTGGCGGTGTTAATGAGCACACGAGGCGAATCACGGATGACGTCCTGAACAGCTTCCCGGATGGCCACTTTCGTCTCCTCTGGATTGATGTAGTGGATACGGCGCTCTGGGGAAAAGGTATCAGTCGATAAAAAAATTTGTGCATGCTGACTGCATATTCACCGCAAGTCTCTAGATCAGATGACTGCGACATCTTTGACAACATCATTTCGAACGCACTGACTGCGTTGTCATAGTCTCCCGCTTTGTGCAATGCTGCATGCTTCAGCTCATAGCCCAAGGGTAACGATGGATCGAATTCTATCGCCTGGTGACGATATATGAATGAGAACTAGTCTGCATGACGCAAAACAACATACCTTGTTTGCGTCGTTCAATGCTGCCTCCGACAATCCATCCGCTACATATGCCTTGCCCCGCTTAATGAAGAGATGTTGTGGGGCGACTGAACAGAGGGCGAGTGCAGCCGAGTAATTGGAAATAGCATTATCGTATCGTTTGGCATCCACTGCAGCGTCCCCAAGGCTCTCCAGTTTCCCTACGTAACAATGTCTGGAACTTGACATGGAACGGTTGCAAGTAATAGGCCACTTACTGACAACCCATTCTGCTTGCTCATCATGTACATCTGCCTGCTGCATCATCTCATCCACCATTTCATGGAAACACTTGCTAGCATCTGCGCTACAGCAATTTATTTCCAGACTCTCACACATGATACGGTACATCATGAGTCTTGGAACCATGAACTCGAAACCATACGTGTCAGAGCCATGGGGCATACCAAGTGGAACGGGGGATACTTACACCAGTAGCACTGACCAAGGCGTCTTTCCATGACTCCCTCATCAGCGTAGTCTTCACCCAGAGTCTCAGGAGGGGCGCAGAGGGGACTTCCTCCATCAGTGGGGGATCGTTTCCCCCATGGGCTGAAAGACATCGACACGAGAATTCTTATTCTCAAATTTAATGCAAGAGAGTAAACTGCTAAGCATGAGCTCACCGGCAACCCAGGAGGTGACAAGCCCATTCGCGCAGGCCTCCTTGTCAGATGTATTCACCAGCTCAATGAGTAATTCGCCTGCAGCCCTAGAGCGACCTGCTGCATACATGGCCTCACAGAGACACTGTCGAATGTTAAAATTAAGACCCTCAAACCTCCAACCAGTGATCTGTTAAAGACAGTGATCATTACCAATATACCACCTAGAAAGCCAGCAGGAGTTTACCAGTGAGATGTCCAAGAGGCTAATCTCTGCAGAACTCTGTGCATGAGCTTGCGCACGCTCAAAGGAATGTATTGCATGCTCGTAGTCATTGTTTTCCATACTTAAATTGCCAAGGAAAAAATGCATATATGCCTACTAGGAATGTCAGACACAGGATTAGAGTAGGGAAGCTGCTGTATGCATGCCTGGACCAGGTCATATATTGGGCATAATTGGACTATCCTGGAAAGGCCCTCAACGCGTAACAGCGCCTGTTCATGCTTCCCAGCCAAGAAGAGAATGACAGCCTGAACAAGAACGTCAGTTGCACAACCATAAGCACGATGCTGCGCCAATATGGTGACCTTGATCAGAAGAAGGTGGTCTACATGGCCTGGCTTGCAGTATCTGAAGGCCAAGTCAAAGATATGACAGCCATCCTCCTTTTGTCCACTTCCAATGAGTGCAATGCTTTTCGCAATGTAGCCAATGGTGGATGGTCGAATCTTGATGGACTGGAAGTCATTCAAGCTGATTGTCAACAAGCAGGATGCTGAATAAGGACCCATATTGTCAGCGTCATCGCTCGCTCGATCCCAATTATGTAACTGGGATTGTACAAGGGCTCTGTTGGCAAGTGCGTCATGGCGCTGGCATGCCGAATCAGCAATCATTCTCGTTAACAGCGCTTCTGTGTCTTGCAGCTGGCCCTGTTTCCAAGACTCAAGTGCTCCGCTCGAAGTATCAATCAGTGCTGTCTGAGAAACGAAGCAATTGACTTGCACTGAAAGGGAACCGAAATGGTAGGGCACTTACAGTGGAATAGATTGAAGGCAGGCCATTCCTAATATCACTGGTGAGATTTTCCTGGTTGACTGCCCCAATCGAGAAGAACTGGTCTCCAGGAGAGAATGCAATGGAACATATGGGCCGATGGTGTTGGATTCGACTCAGTAGCGTGTGAGTTGATATGTCCCAAAACCAGGCTGAATTTTGTGTAGAGTATGCAATGAATCTCCCATGATTTGGCAGCGCAATGCATGAGTATTCGTTGGTATCCGGAACAAACCACTCCGAGATCAGGGACCCAGAGAATGTTTCGAATTGCTTGATCGCCCCACCAGATATGACAAAAATGTCATTGCCAGACCAGATGAGACCGCGGTTGTCAAATGGTGTTACCGTCACATTAACATAACGGAGTAAGCGCCCATCGTTGCTGTCCCATATTGCAACGAAGTGCAGTGCTGCTGTCGCAATTCGATCACCCTGTGGTGCATACTTCGCTGCCACCACCCAATAAGCGTCATGGGACAGTGTTTGCACTTGTCTGCGAGCCCCGATGTCCCAGATGGTTGCTGTACCTCCATGTGAGGCGGAAACGAGTCGAGTTGAATCGGGGGAAAAATCGACTCCGTAGACTAGGGAACCTTGTTTCTCTTTGATGACTTGTTCGTGGGTCTCCGCGTTCCATACAAAAATGTTGCCTCCTGATGTTCCCGCAGCGATCCAGTGGCCATTTTTGGACACAGCCAGACAGCGAGTACCCTTTGCTTCTGGTATTGTCGTCAATTTCGTTCTTGTGCTTTGGTCATTTCCTGTTCGCCACACCCCGACCCCCCCTTCACTGCCGGTCAAGAAATGCTCGCCATTCGCTGAATACACAACCGCCAAAGTATTTTCGTCGTCATAAAATTTAGTACCAGTGGGTAGTGAATGGTCTTCTCCAGTGGTTAGTCTGAGTACACCTTCATTGTATACACACTCACCTGTCATTCTGGATGACAGAGCCGTCAGCGACACAATGACTCGGAACAAGGCTGTGGTTCGTTTCTCTCACATGTCGCATCGCCTCAAGGCACCATTTGTTCTCCATGCACCATGGTGGGGTTATCGTATACAAGACACTACGTCAAGACTCGAAGGTACTCTCATGTGAACAACTGTCTGCTGGACCCGACAAGCCACCATTTTGCCGACGTGTATTTCTCCACTGTAAGCAGGACCAAAGATTTCGTGTTCATTAGTAGATGCTAATTTCATCAGGCCAAAACTCTACCTCGGAGGTACCAAAACGAAAAATGACGACCTAACTCTTTACAAGATCTAGTGAGAACTCCTGTACACCACGGCGGCGAGTTCGACGCTCGCGGTGGTCTATTCTGTTCCCCTTCAAGTTCTCTCGCTCGCTGAAAACATGTTTGTTCCCGGTATTCCTCTTTTCTTTCTCAGTATATGCCACTGAGCCTCGGGCGTTTTCTACTGCATAGGTGTCCTTTAATCACCCCGCGCCATGCGCCGCTCATCCGTGGCGGATGGTTGGTTAGCCAACCAAGACAGCCTCTTCAGAGAAGCCAGGGAATTCTCGATTATGAGCCTATTGTCGGTCATACGCACGACTGGTCTCCCACCCGTGATAGACGATAGTACCGCCGTAGTTCGGAGCAGGGTAGCCGAACACACGGCAAGTCCTCTCTCGTGCATGCGCGGGGACAATGCTACAGATGACGCTCAAGACAAGGAACCGTTGCGGGCTGTGTAATAAGGAGACGCAGGTCCTTCACGCACATGCGCATTCAACCCGAGCGCGCGGTTAGGGGCTAGTTGCAGTTGATTCACATCATGACGATAGCCACGTAGACATCAGGTGGGGTGTCGAATGGACTGCACGCGCTGCCTCCAGCGCCTTTGGCGTACTCATGGAGCCATCGTCGTCCTCCGAAGTCTTCCCCCACGCAGTGCAATCGAGCAGCTTGATCCTTTGTACTAAAGATATACATGGATAGGAAGGATACTAGACGAAGCCGGGTCCCTCCCTAGCATATATAGAATCTTTGCTCTATGCATCATCATAGTTTACCAGATGGTGGGCCAGGCAGAACGT
>JBBPTW010000358.1:0-15961 GCA_038094575.1 Phylloporus cf. nigrescens
TGAGCGATGTGACACATGCTACCCCTGTGAAGGGGATGAGTATCGTCAAAGGCGGACGAGTGATCTGCAGGACTCACATCCAAGTAGCGACGTCTTGGCGTTGCGGATCGCGAGGAGCACAGATAAACTTGGCTTTCTTCACAATCGAGTCCAGCCACCGTTGGTTACAAGGAACGAGTTTCGGACTGCCCGACGTGGACCCACTTGTGTGGAAGACGAAGAGGGTCTGATCCCCATTCTTAGGGGAGAGTGGCGGCAATTCGGCCGAACAAGGCTCCATCTGATCCTTTCCAATTGCGAGAAACGTTGGCAAAGGGAAATTGGACGTGGTGAGGGTAAATTCGGAGGCGTAAATGAAAGCACGGGCATTCTGTCTCCGGAGGAGCTCGAGGACGACGTCGGGATTCGGGAGTCGTATGCTGAACAGCTGAGGGATGTAGCCTGCTCTCGAGATGCCGTATATGTGAAGAACATCCTGGTATGTCATCCCGCCGAGCCTGGAAGGATGTCAGGAGACGTTGGTGCGGGAGACGGTGATCGGGACTGACCAGAGACCGACGACGGTGTTGCCTACGACGCCGGCAGAGGTGAGCAACGTCCGGTAGTAACGTGCGGTGTATTCGACGTCTTCCTTGAACTGTTGGTATGATATGGAAAGCCAATCATGTACCTGAGCGGCGGGGGGATCTAATCGTGGGATCCTGAAAGCTGGGGCGGAGGGGTAGAGGGTGGAGCTCTGCTCGAGGATGGTAAGATGTGACGAATACATGAGAGGGGAAAGTGAGGATACATGAGGACAAAATATGGCGCTTTTATATGCATGTTATCCACGGAGCCAGCTTGAAGTCCTGAGAGAAAGTCTGACACGAACTAGTGACAAATATGTTAGACCAAGACCGTCGGGGACGAATGCTGGCCATTCTCGATGATAGGTAAGTTGAAACATGCCGTGTGCTCTAGGTAGGCGTGCTCAGTTCGCCCAGAGGCACTCTTCGCATGTAAGCGAGTGACAGTCGACCGACACCGGTCGGTCCCGGAATGTGGAGACGATCATCACGACGGACAGTGATCGGTTGCTCAGGCCTCCGGTGGCAGTGATGAATCCGTCTACACGACTAGCCATTCTATGATGGGAAGTATGAGATTAGCCTTGTCTAGGGATTCATGATTTTCTGCGACTCGCCGATATTTCCTACCCATCATATGACGGCATCTGGGATTGCATTAAGAAGGGGGAAAATGATTGTCACCTGGCTGAAGGGTGGTATAATGCATCATAGGTGATGCCCCTAGTACCGGACTCGTCGCGGGACACTTCCCCCACCCCCCTCGCTACATCGGTAAGAGTGGTGCCGAGTTGAGCCACGACGTGAACTGAGCCATGAATTGAATACCCCGTAAACCCTACGATCCACGATCGAGGAACATGGCAGTTGTAGGAGTAAGCTTGCCTGTGAGGGGCCGGACTAGACAAAAATAAATAATGTAGTTTTAAAGTTGAACAGATTTTGCATTAGATTCGGGTTTCGAAAAAGAAAGAAACCATTACCATCTAAGGAAACCACAAACACGGTCGCCTCCTAGGTCAGAGCAGTTAGCATCAAACATCCAGCAGTCAATGAATAGACTTGTTGACTAGATGCCTGTGCGGCAGAAATTATTTGCCGGCATTGTTCACATCTCTGAGTTGTTTAAGGTGCATTGTCATCTTATGTTGATCACACTGTGGTAGAAGGATTAATTGTATTGCTGACTGAATACGTAGAAGTGGATAAAGTAGAGAATCTGACGAGTGAACTACTCGGTCAAAACATATTGCAAGTCAACATGCTATAATATCACAAATATCGCTCAAGGGATCACTTGAAGTGGATGAGTCCAACGCACCTTTCTAGCAAGCATAGCTTGAAAAAAAGGGGGGAAAAATTACTCTCCTACCACTTGGTCTACGTCATGGTTACATTGATTGTGTCACACCATTTGCAGCTGTGGAATCGGTGGTAGCGCTCGGATAAGTATCTATAACGTGTAGACCTCAAGAACCTAGTCAGCGAGGTGTGTTTCCTTTTTCGATGGAATCATGAGCTACTTTTGCAAAACCATTATCGATTTGATCAAAATCCGTATCCTTTACTAATGAAGTTTTTACTTTTCTTTCAATCGTCCAGCCGGGACCACTATACTTGCCAGACCCAATTGGTCACCGAAACACGGCGCAACAATAGGGTGGTTCAGAGTAGAGAATGACCCTCGTTTTGGGCCATTTTGACGATCGATTTCAGATTGGGTTTGAGCACCAAGTTTCGAGGCCAACTTCAAGAATCGTTTGAGTTCCAAAGGAACCAGTGATGCTGGTCAGCAGACCTGCCAGCGACATAATTGCACTACCCTTTAGTTGTCGACACGCATGTTCTGATAACAGATGTTGGGTAGTCTTCAGCAAAGACCTCTGAAAGTTGCCGGTGTTTAGAATGGGTGGCATTGTCACAGGACAGAGACTTCACTTGAACTAAAATCGATTCGACATCACTAATAATTTAAGAGCTACTGATCGACCCGAGATTTTCCTAATGGCACAGTATTATTATCATTCAGCTGTATGGTCATTGATCAATTGCAAACTCCAACAGCGTACTAAACCGGTTGGCCAAAGCTAGCCTAACTGCGAAATGGCCCAAAACAGGGTGTGTCAAACTACAGAGCGGTTTTGGAAGTCTAAATCCGTTCTCATTCACCGTCAAAACGACCCCGAAACGGGGATCGTTTTCTACTTTGAAGGATCCCAATTGGAGGTTAATGAATCATCGGAGGAACATTCTTTCCCCGTGAAGGACGCAGGGGCAAAAATGAGTGTCCAGTACCCTGGTCTCAAAAATGTCACCGGATCGGGACCAATCCCACAAAGCCACCTCAGTCACCACTTTTTAGCGGCAATAGAGGCTCTCGAAGACTGGTGTCCGTTGCACTTGCGCAGCGCATTTGAGGGGACTGCTCAAAGTACCTCATTCCTCGTATGGCATTCGGTGTGCGGTCGAGAGTGAGTTTTTGTCTCTGAGACAGGTTGTGTTGTGAGTCCCCGAGAGCGCGGGAACCACCAAAAAGTGTACAAAGCCCGTACTGAAGAAAGCCCAGAAAAAAGGCTATATTGGCAGAGTGTGAAGATTTCTTTGCGACTTTGACGCACGATACGATCGAGAAACCAGCAGGCGGGACAGCGTAGTGCGTGTTCGGGCCCTGCGTGCCTGGAATTCGTGAGCGGCATTATTTGATTACACTTTGTGTCCACGATGCACTTACCGCTGCGCTCGGGGGTTGGATACCATGTCTTGACGGGACTGCTTCCACAAACGTACCTCCAAATACCCGTCAAGTCTCGCTGGCCTTCCGACTCGTCAGATATGCAGTGGGATCCGTTGCTTTTGTCCCTCATCGCCCTCCAGTCGTTGTGTTCTCGTTCCACCGGTACTTTCGTATGCCACCGTCGTTGTTGCCTGCCAATATTCTCCTGTCATGTGTTGCCGTTGCACCTGTCGGGTGTCGTTTAACCACACTTCGTATTATTGTCCTTCAACATCGGCCTTGGTGAATCTCGTTTACCCCCTATTCTTTATCAGCAGGCGGGCGATCCGGTAAATATCCTCCCTCGTACCACCGTATTCGTGGTGCCCACGGCTTTGTGGTGCCACATGGGTTGAGCATTGCTCTAGCCAACAAAGGTATGCCACGTGCATACAAACGCACATCACTGCCATCACCTTGGACACCCGCATACTACAAACCTTGGAAGGGCGAGTCCGCACTCGTCTGCGTCTTCAATACAAGTTGTCCCTGCAGGGGCTACTCGCCGACGCTGAGGAGTTGAGATCCACGGGTATACTTCAGAGATCAAGGTTACTAGATAAGATTATGTCGGCTAACCAATGAGAGACCATAATAATTGCATGGGCAAGTAAAAGAATAACGATAAAAACCATCCAGGTTTGCATGCATCTGTGCTGTGTAGGTGTTAATGTGACAGGCAAGCGAAAAGCCGGTAGTAAAGCAGGTTATCGAGCCTAAGTTTGATGGTTGTCATTGTCGGTTTTCCACCAGTCGAAACGGAGGCTGATAGGAGTAGGTCCATGTCTACGACCCTGACCTTGGCCATGGACAGCCAAGTCCCCATCATTTCTAGTCACCGGTGGAACAATCACGTCCTGGAGCCGTGCCATGGTGACTCGGAATTGGTAATGTCTCTTCGTACCATGTGGCCAAGGACCTTGGAAAAGTCAGTCAAACTTCCCGACCGTGGCGGAACACTTGCCAGGTTACTTTGCGATGACATCGGGCTGCTAGGGTGCCCACTGTGGTTGCTTGAGAGCACATAAGTCACTACCGGTTAACATGACCGTCAGTGGAAACCGAGCAGGTGAGGTCGTGCAGTGTACAGTGGCTGTGTGAGCTAGAACTTGAGCTGCATCATGTCGACCGAGTCGGAGGCAGGACCGTCTAACAAGTCTTTGAACCGACAAGAAATCCTCGAAGAAGACGAATACACCGCTGCCCTCTCTCAAATCATTGCCCGCGACTTTTTCCCCTCCCTCGTCCACATCGATGCCACCAACGCCTACCTCGATGCTCTCCGCTCAGACGACCCAACCCTCATCCATGCATCCGTCCGTCGTCTACGGGAGCTCGATCCAACCCCAAACAAAAGGGGAGAGTCCCCTTTTGAGACACCCTATGGCATTGGACCCTCCGAGACACCCCACCCCCACAAGGTCGGAGAACCAGCAACCAAACGACCCCGTTACGACACAGACATGAGCCTCAACTCTTTCCAGGCGAAATATACCTCAGAGGACAATGCGAGCTTCACACAAATCATGCACGATGAAAACAGACAGCGGAGGGAGAGATGGGCTTGGGCTTGGGAAGCACAAAAAAGAGTAGAAGAGCAAAGAACCAAGATGCTGGAAGGGAGGGAAAGGATGTTGATAGAGCAACCTTCTGGCCCCGGAGTACGGGAGAAACTCGTGGTCGAAGCACCGAAAGTCACTGGGATGATCACCGCGGGGGGAGATCCTCCGGAACCTCGCAGTGTGGTCACTACTGACAGGAGCGATTCAAAGGGGAAGGAGTTGGTTGTCGTCGAGAAGGATCCCCTGGAACAAGTGACAGACGTGATGGCCGCGAAAAGAGATACACGGCAGGCTGGTGTGGATGCCTGGAAGTTCAAGGTTAGTCGCTAGTCCCGCGTTCGCCACGTTCATCTGCCAACACATTCCCCATAGACCCGAAATTCTCTTATGTTCTCGCCCGATGCCGATGTGTCGCCCTATGATCCATCAACTTCCATCGTCTCCGTCAAAGCTGACGCGGTCCCAAAAATAATTAAACACGGGAATACACGTCTACCTGAGCAAGACACTGCAGGAACAACGCAGAATATCTCTGTCCCTCCAAGTCCAACCCAGAGTCGGATAGGTGCTGCTATCGAGGGGACGCCATGTGAGTGCTTTCGCACAACTTTCCTATTCTCTTGCTCAGTCACCGTAGATTGCCCAAATCCGCCAACCTTTTCGCTTGTCCCTAACGTACCCTCGCCCACTGCAGAGCAAATGGGTTCAAATGCAGTCAAGCAACTCATGACATGGGGGACTTTGAATGCTACACCGCGAGTTATATCTCGATCCGGCGACATGCCGGAAGAGATTCCGCCACCAAACACTTTTCAGATCTCAGCGCCGTCGAACCGTGAGACGTTGTCTCACAGGCTCTCAGCAAGCGCAGCAAAGAGTCTTCGTGCGAAAGCTGGTCTACTCAACAGTTCAACCCCCATGCTCGGGCTTACTCCATCTCGCACGTCCGCGAGAGGCCCGATGGCACCTCCAAGTTGGACTCCGCGACGAGCAGACGCACCAGGCAACTTGACACCTGCCGCGAAGCGACTCTTGGATAGGACAACACTAGGCACGGCTGCAGCACGTCGGGCTGAAGCTACGGGGAAGGAATCCGGTTGGGGAGGCAATGGGAGTTCCAGGGAGAAGGACCTGAATCATATGCGATGGACGCCAACGCCGATTTCACGCAAGGCGTGATGTTCTAGTCTTGCCGTCGTCGTCGTGATCCCTCATGCATCTATGCAATGTTACAGTGCTGTGGGTCGATATGAATACAGTGCAGTGTTACAAACTAAGCGATGGAGATTTTCCGACGTTTTGCGTCTGGAGGTAAATCCTCCTTTACAGCAGTAGTTGATGTGACCGGTGATGGTACTGGTGAGGATTCACCCATGACTTTGGGCTTCTTTTTCACTATGACGCCCTTGAGCGCTTTCTTGACAGACCCTTCCCTTCTGGGAGCAGATGTGGTCACTTTGACGTGGTCATCACCACTTGGTTTAGATGGGGCAGAAGGCTTTAAGACTGTCAGAGGTGGGTTGTTGATAGCGTTCTCTCTTGCTGCGACAGCCCTGCGATGAAGTTAGCGCAACGATGTGAACTTAACTTGCAACTATTACTTTCTGAAATCCGAGAGTTCTTCGCCGTCTTGAAGCTTCCGTAGCCGTTCTTCCTCGGCCTGCTTCTCTCGTATCGAATCGAGGAACATGATCTCGTCCTCTTCCAGTGCCCGGAACTGGTTGGCTGCACGAGAACATCAAAACAGACGACAGAACCACGATAATAGAGATGGGATTACCTAGCTTTGTTTTTTCTTCCCATTCCTCTTGCTTGGCTGCCTATAGGATAGCCGTGAGTCGCCGCTGCATGTTAGCGAAGATCGTACCCTATTGGCAGCCAATTTCTACGATGGTCGGGGTCAGTAAAAGGATATACCATGAAGGGGGAGAAGCCCACTTCAGCTAGGCTCCGACCATCGAAAGCGTCTTCAGTAGGCTGTGGAGGGGGTTCTTGTCCCAGTCTGAAACCCCGAACAAAGGTGTGCCGGTGTGATGTAGAGTAGTATGCTCACGAACCTTGCATACGCAGCTTTCCACTGTTCTTCTCTTCGGGTCCGGGCTGCCTCGATGTCGGTCTGGGACACGAATCTGGACGCGACGCCAGTGACAGAGACGGTTGGGACACCCTCCTCCATGAGTTGCGAGACGTGGGAACCCTCTAGTCTATTTCTACCATGCAAACATCATTGACCCTCAACAAGCCGCCTTCACTTCCGTCCTTGTCTTCGTCAAACAATGCTCGCACGCACGTCCTCACCGCCCCTTCCAATACCAGGGCCGTCGTAACAGCGCCCCGTGCGTGCACGATCCCGTTTTGCTAGCATTGGCACTCATTCCCGCTCGTTGCAGCTTGGGCTCAGGACGAACCACCGTCCCCAACGGACCAGTCTGATGACATCGACAGGTTCGGTCACCGGAGCGTCATCACCGCCCGCCCATCAGACTTGGCATCAAGTTCCAGATCTTCCTATGAGGGACTCACTCGCGGAAGTAGTGGTGACAATCGCTCACGGTGGTGGACGTTTGCGCGTCCTCGACAGGCATCCGCAAAACATGACTGGCGTGGAACTGACGCCATGGATCCGAAGCAATCCGATCAACAATCGCAGTACTTCGTCGGTTTCCGACGATGTGACGACTCGCCCGCCACGCGGTTGACATTCCCCCCCTCGGCTCCTTTCACACCCAGGAACAGGACTCTGGGGCAGGACTACCCCCGAGATAGAAACGAGACACAGGACGAGAACAGAGGCAACTATGCTCATACGGGGGAACGGCAGGACGCCGAGTCTGGCGAAAAGTCGATGCTCGCGAGATCAAGGAAGAATCGTTTTAGGGGTTTCATTCTGTCGAACATATACGTACCTCTGGTACGTGGTTGACCCTTTTGAGCTTTGCGCCTCGAAGACACCCCACAGCTTTTCAGGTTCATAAACATCACGTTCACCACTTCTGCTTTGGCTGTGGCGATTCGTATCAGACAGTGGGAAATGGAGTATCAACTGATGGGAGCAGTGGGGAGTTCGCCGTGAGTAAACCTTTGAACCCTGTGCTCAGGCGAGTCAAACTCGACTGTTATAGAACGCTCGTGATCATCTTCGCCCCATTGACACTTGTCCATGTCATGGTTGCCATCTATGTGAGACGCATTTCTGGATACGCTATTGTTCTTACTGTTATCCAGGTAGAATATTTTAGTCGGCCACTGGGACTATGGCGTACTTCTGGGAAGCTTGCTCATACTTTGCTGGAAGTAGGCTTCATTTGCGCTTGGTCTGCCGCCTTATCATTATGCTTCGACAACTACTTTACCTCTCCTATACCATGCGCGCCCGCCAGCAGCATCGCTTGGTACAATACATTGCCGCGACCGCCACCAGATCTGCCCAACGTAGGACAGATCGGGGACACTATTTGCGACAGCCAGCTCGCATTGATCTGTCTCGTCATGGTCGGTCTCGTCATGTACTGCACTAATCTGGTCATCAGTCTGTTCAGAATATTTGAAAAGGTCAAGTATCATGCGGGTACCAGATTTGGGAGGTGGGCATGAGGTCAAAATCATTGGGATTTACATCCTGTCCTCTCTTTTACCACACCGTCTTCTATCGCGAATTCCGCTCCTTTAATCGTTTGCTGTAATTGTAACAACACCCTACATCGAAGCATACTTTTACTTCCGTTAGTAAGTTAGGCCGGGGCCGAATAACCAGAGTGACCCCCAGGTTTCACACGCGCCACGGATGGTCAATTGCGCAGGTCCATCAGATGCAACGCAATGTCCGACTCACGCGATGAACTTGAACATAGGTCAAACCCGCGATTCTCAAAGTTGACAACCAGCGACTATGCAATAGGCATATGTCTTCTCCTGCTTGTTGTACTCCTTTGGACCACATCCAACTTCGTGACCCAGGTAAACACTCCCGGCCAACTGGCTTGGCAATGCTGACATCCCTCCAGTATATGTTTATCGGCGGTTATCAGAAACCATTTATGTACGCTCTTATTTTACTCTGACCGCTGGTGAATGCTGATGGAACAATAGGATAACTTATCTGAGTACTGCTTCCTTCGCCCTGTATCTCTTGCCCTTTTATTTTCGGAAGTTGCTTGGAGGCACCTCGTTTTGGCGAGGGAGCATCAGGTGAGCATATGACATCAATGTAGCTGCTCTCGGGCTCAGGAGGTGGAACACACAGCTACCAGCGTTTAGCTCAAGATATTTCCAACGAACACGAGACCCTGGTGTGTCTGCCTTGATTCATTGGTGATTCACCGTCATGATGAAGCTGCTACAGACATCTCATCCGCTCCACGAAGCCAAGGATCGGCTCACGCCAGAGGAGACAGCAAAGCTCGCCGTTTATTTTTGTTTCCTCTGGTTTGTCGCTAATTGGACGTTGAATGCCGCACTTGCGTATACGAGTGTGGCAAGTGCGACCATTTTGTCCAGCATGAGTGGTAAGAGTCTTTTATCTTGTGAGTTTTGTAGGTGAGTCAACGTCTGATGATCACACAGGCATATTTACACTAGCGGTTGGTCGCATATTTCGCGTGGAGACGTTGACCCTGATAAAAGTTGCCGCCGTTTTGACAAGGTATTTAGATGCAGCTATCAACGTTCATTATCAAAAGCTTACTTGAACAAGCTTTGGAGGAGTTGTCCTCGTATCACTTTCCGATTCATCAAATAGTCCAGCACCAGAACCCACCGCTCACGTCCAGGCCATCAATTTCTCCGCTATTCTGGGGGATGCACTTGCCTTGTTTTCGGCTCTATTTTATGCCGTGTATATGATCTTCCTGAAGGTGCAAATTAAGGAGGAGTCACGCATAGACATGCAACTTTTCTTTGGTTACGTGGGTCTTTCCAGTATTTTGCTATGCTGGCCGATCGCACTTCTATTGCACTGGCTTGGAGTAGAGTCTTTGGAGCTTCCCGGTACTAAGGAGACTATTGTGGCCATTCTTCTCAACGTAAGCTTTGTTATTGTTCCTGCAACTCAGTCACTGATCTGGACCGTACATATTTGTGTGGTTGTAAATGATTGGCAGATGTTCATCACACTGTCGAGCGACTACATTTATGTTATTGCAATGCTAAAGACTACACCCCTTGTCGTCACAGTCGGTCTTAGCCTCACTATACCCTTGGCGGTGATTGGCGATTACTTCTTCGGCAAGCTTACCACCTTTCGGGTGTTGGCAGGTGCTATACTTGTCACGGGTGCGTTTGTCGTGGTTGGTATAGAGAATTCGAAGCCAAGTGAGAGTGAGGGACCACTGGTTCAGAACCCAGCTGTCGAGGGAACGGGCCAACTCTATTTGAATGAAGTCGTTCCGTTGGAACGGCAGGCAGATGCAGTTAATGCTTAGTGTTTCATGAGCATGCACATAGCATTCTAACCCGGGATAGATTTATTTTTAGTGGATGACGTTTGTTGCATACTATGGAATGATAACATACTGCACGACTAATAGGCCTTCGCGAGTCGTATTGATTCCAACTCAACATCAACGTTCAACATGGTACATCACATTATCATTTCGTGGGCTTGTTATCGCACTCACTTTTATCTCAGCCTAGAGAACGTAGGGTCCGTATCGGAGCCCATCAGCCCTCCGCAAAACTATCCAAACGTCAGTTTGCTGTCCAAGAAAATGCAGTGGAATCAGTGGAAATCGGTGCTGCTGACAGCGTAAAGGTATCGGTGAGCAAGTCCATGCCTAGCGGTCGTGCCCAACGCCAATAACACTTTGTCACGCGTCAGGGAAACGACGTTCTCCAGTCCCTGGTCGCTGCGGTCCCTTCGGCAGGCAAAAAGGGGAAGCAACAGCTAAAGCACGAGGCTTTCATCGATCGTACGCGCTACTAACAACCTGACGAAACAGGGTTAACCTTTGATCTGGCTTCAGGAATCAAGTCATCCGGTGTTCCGTATTCGAAGGCACAAAGGCGTCGTTTCAACAGGAAGCAACGTGAACAATTAGGCGGTGGGCTTGGCTCCATTGAAAGGGTTATATCTGTGCTGGAGGAAGAGGAGATGCCTTCACCAGCAGAGGGACGATCGAATACCGCTCCTTTGCAGCAACGGGCATTAGCAAAAGCGAGGACTGGGACGATAGGGGAGGGTAAAGGTGTTCCCCTCGGCAAGACTCAGAGGAAGCGTGTTTTGTGCGTCCGCGATAACGTATCATCCTCCCGGCGAATTCAATCTCTTTAGGGAGATGGAAAGGCTTCGACATCCACTTATCCTCACAAACCCTCAATACGCTGCCAGCCCTTTCCAGACCATCCGCACGCATGTGCGGAACACGCTGGAAAAACATCGCGCTATCCCAACTACACCGTGACAAAAATCGAAGTCCCGGCCGCTGGATCTTGTACGCTAGAATACAAGCGAACACCCGAAATTTATCACATTAACAAGCTATAGTGGAAATTTGTCACAACATATGGTATCAGTATGTGTCGTATGGTACTAAAATCCACATCCGCACGAGTACAACACCATTACTTTGAGGGAAAAAATGGTGTCTTGGGCCCCTGTCGAGCCTCATCAATAGGCTTCTTAAATCATGCGTCTGGGTCGTCGCCGGCCCTGCTCATCCCAGCGCTCCAAACGGTGCTGCCACTTCCATCGGCACTCCTCTTGCTCCTCTTGCTCCTCCATTCTTCTCCTAAGCCTTTTCTCGGAGCGAGTTCGGTGAAGCCACCTGTACCCCCTCTGGCGATTTCGTCGCTCAGCGTGCGTTCATGGGCATCCAGGGCAGCGAGGGTATTTTCAGCTTCCGCTTGTTCCAATGCTTGTTGCGTCAGTTCTGCTGGACCATTTCCAGATATTCCAAGTCCGTGACCAGTCTGGTTTTGCGCAGGGGCTCCAGGGTTCACCAAGGAAGTCTCGGAGTGGCCTGTGGTCGAACGCGATCGGAAAATAGAGAAGCGGCGGGATGGCATTGCAGTTGCCGGCGGGCTGGCGGGTGAAGAATAACTCTTTTGCAGTGGAACGGCAGTAGGAGAACCCATCGAACTAGCAGGTGAATGAGCGGGCATGTCGATGCCCATCAGTTTCATGGTCGCGTGGAGGCGCTCTCTTTCTCGTCTATCTTCTTCGTCTTCAAATGTTTCTAATTTACGAGCTCCGGTGACGGACGAGGAGCCAGGTTTTAGCGTGAGGGGACGCAGGCTGTCTGGCTTCTTCTCGCTTCCTCCAAACATGTTGAAGCCCTTCCAATCAAAGGACATCGAACGACGTTGTGCCCTCGTAGTAACCGAATTGGAAGAGTCCAGGGGTGGTGTTGGACCCGCGGACGGTTCGGCAGGGGTGGTGGCTAAAGGATTGGGGAGCACACGCCCAAAAACTGCAGAATGACGCTGCTTGGTAGACGTGGGCGCTGTTCCAGAGTCTTGGGGCGCGGGGGTCGGCTTCGGCTTCTCGTAGTCCACGGCAAGGACGTGTTCAAAACCTTCTTCCGCAATGATCCGGTCGATGATCTTGGAGGCATAGAGAGACAATGCCTTGTTTGCGTCCTTCAAGGATTTCACTTCCATACGCAACACCTCTACATCATTCGGGGACGAAAGCTGGTCGTGCGATTCCAAAGTAGAAAGCTTTCTCGCGTCCGTGGAGCTCTTCTTCTTTCGGCCTTTGGCATTGAGAACGGAGCGATCATCGATCGACTCTCCCAGAAGGTTATCTCTATTCTCTGCACGACCCAACTCGGCTGCAAGGTCTAGACCGGGCCCGGTAATAGGGAGGTCCGCTAGGGATTCGCCTCTGGGAGGAGAATGTGCCGCAGATCCAGTTCGCCGAGGGTATGATCCATGGGAGCGACGCGGTGAGTCGGAGCAGGGGTGGTCAGGTGGGTGACTGAGAACGTCCTCTCCTACCTCTTCTTCCACTCTATCCAGGGTGCTCCTGGCATTGCTTTTCAAGGAGCCCGCGTCGTTTTCGTCGGTCATGTCATCTGCGTCTTCTTCCATGCCCGATATGGAGCTGGGGGCACCACCTACTTGTTTCATGAGGTCGAACTGACCACTGAGGGTCTTCTCCCTCAGTAAGATCATGTAGCTTTCGTTATCTTCTTGCAACTGATTGTTCACCCTCTTCAAGTCGACGAGCTGCGTCTGCAAAAGTATGAGGGTGCTTTGCAGCGACGAATACGAGGTCGAGAGAGTTGACAGCTCGAGGCGGAGAGCCGTCATCTCGGCTGGCTCGTTATCTGGGTCGTCATGGGGTTGCGCAGGAGGTGGGGTTACAACGGGCGGCTCAGTTGGGGAATGAGGCTGCTCTGGAGCGATCTCAGGCTCGGTTTCGACAGGACGGATTTGGTCGACCTGTTTGCGGGCTTGGGTAAGGGACTGAATGCGGGACTTGAGATGTTGCTCGTTGTCATAGAAGGCTTGACGCTCTGCTTCAAAGGTTGATGTCTAGGAGACGTAATGAAATTAAATGGGTTATGAATCGAGGGAGAAGGTGATGGGGCACCTGTTCATTGTAGCGTCTTTGGAGATCTCTTTTCTCCTTCTCTAGCTCGCGCACTTGGGTACGTAACTTTTCAGCGACTTCGATGCGAGCAGCCATCTCTTCCTCCATACGGGCCTGATCTGCGTAGAGGTCATTGAGCCTGGCCTCTGCTGCAGACAGGGAGGAAATCAGGTTGTCGTTCTCGGCGGTGAGAGTGGTAATCGTCTGCTCTTTATTTTGTAATTGAACCAAGAGCTGGGAGGAACGGGAGATGAGACGGGGGAGAGATCGGTGGGAGGGAGGTACATGCCTGCTCCTTTTGCTCCGTCTCATGCCTGAGGGAGGCAGAGAGGAGCTCGCGCGACTCGGGGGTTGAGCCCAGGGAGCTCGAGGGGGTGCCCTTGAGGGAGGTGCGACGAGAGACGGCGGCGGCAGCGAGGGCGGGTGCGGTGGCGCGCGTGTGACGAGCTGAAGATACAGACCTCGCTGTGGACGTTGTGGGCGGTGAGGTGGAGTTGCTATGGGACGATCTGTGAGAGGGCGGGGGAGTAGCGCGGGACGACATGTCGGCTGGATGAAAAGCAAGTTTACCCGAGCCATGGACATCCACGCAGAGTCCCTCGAGAACGCACGTCCCCCGTTTTCGTCGTCGTCGTCGTCGTGCTCACCGTCCTTGACAGCTCCTAGCGACACTGCGAGAGCAGGGTACGGGCACCATTTCACCACTCTCCTCTGCACAGACTGACCCTGTTGACAGCGTCGCCGTTGACGCCGATAGCGGCGCTCCCTGGGCTGGATCGCGGGGAGGTGATCGAGATCCAAGGGCCGGCGTCGTCAGGCAAGACGCATCTACTGTACCACATTCTCTTGTCCTTTCTCGTCCCCGTCTCCCACCTCGCCGTCGTCGTTTACGACACAGACGCCGCCTTTGACATCCACCGTTTCCGCCGCCTTCTCCTTTCGCGCATCTCCACCACTCTCCACCCGCACGAGACAGCTCGCCGCGCTCTCGCCCGCCTGCACTTATTTCGTCCGACGTCTCTCGTCCAGCTCGCCGCTTCCATCGCGAATCTTCCGGCATACCATTCGTCCCAAATGCCAAACCAAGAAATAGCCGTCCTTGCTATAGACTCCGTCAGCACCTTTTACTGGCCCGACCGTCTCTCTGCCGAGCAATTGCGCCATTCTCCCTCGGGAAGCAACGCGCTCGTTCACGTCTTGGATGCCGTCCACGCCGTTCGCCGCTCCCATCGCTCACTCGCAATCTTGACTAATTGGGCGCTCAGTCCTGCTTCCTCTCTCTCCGAACTGCTGTATAAACAACATCGCTTGCCCGTCATCGATCCAGAGGATGCCATCCCGGGCCCTGGCGCCAAGGTATCGAACAACATCGATCGCTCCTCCTTATCTCCGCTCCCTCTTACCCACCGCATCACCTTATCACCTCCGTCATCGGACCCATCTCTCACCGCGCCGCTTGACGGCATGTCACTCCAGGATACACGTCATACGGAGGGGGTTGTCGGTGATGGTCGAATGCTTTGTCTTACAAGGTCGTTCGGAGCACGGAACATTATTCGCTTCGCCCTTCAAATCACCGATGACGACGTCCTCATCCATCCGTAAAATCGACCGAATTGGTACTGTAGCACGATAATCTGATTTTAAGTGAATAGCTATAACACATTGGTTTTCTTGATTAGTCGTGGGTTAAGGGCCCCGAGAATTATGAATGCTATGTGTAACGTAATTATGAGGACTGTATGCGGCGATCGAGGTGAAGTGTGGCAAATAACTGGGCAAGTAAGTTAGTTTCCAATTGTCCCAATCGATCGTTGTTCATGGCAAAGAGGAGTAGATGTCATCCAGATGTAACCGGTAAGCTTCTTCGACCGCTCGCCGCCTAATATTCCCTTTCGTAGCAGTCCTAGGGAGTGACCCGGATGGCACTATAATGATCAACTCGGGAGATGTGATCCGTTCATGGAGATACCGTCTGGAGTGGAAGGCCCGTGTCTTCCGAAGAATTTCTCTCTTCAACTTCTTGTGATCTACCCCGCCAGCAGGTTCCACAAAAAGTGCCGGTGATGGCCTCCCCGTCCCGACAACGATGCAATCGCCAATCAGTTCACCGCACGTCGCCCGTACATTGTCTTCAATGGCCCTGACATCCTCCGTCAGTCGATTCCCTCAAAACATTCGAAATATAACATACTTCGTGTCACAACGCAGGCTGTTCTCGCTCTTGATCCAATCGTCATTCCGTCCACAAAAGCTGTATGCCCCACTGGCCATTTCCTGGAACAGATCTCCAGTGTGGAAATGGCCGTCTGCGCCCCTCAGTGAGACATCAGGACAATCCCCAGACTCGGACAGAATCACGAGTTCCAACAACTGGGTCGTTGATTGATGACCAGAGGTGGCGTCGATGGGAACGAACGCGTACGACGTGTCCGAGTCAGGGACAGCACGGAGCAGTGCAGCATCCCGGCCATCACCGCCTATCGAGAGAAGCATTGCGCCACATTCCGTGTTCCCGAACAGGTTC
>JBBPTW010000359.1:0-15952 GCA_038094575.1 Phylloporus cf. nigrescens
GTATATGACTATTGTGAGCAATACACTCTGCATATTGATCTTCTGAAGTTGGAATGATCTTTAGTCCTCACATTCTCGAGAGAGGTATCTTGGCTCTTTGCTCTCTACACTTTATTCATTACCAACAACCTTTGCTGAAGATAGACTATGTCTGGGCAAGTGCATTGTATACTAGTGTCCCAGGAAGCCTATTAAGACCAGAAAATACAATAGTGCAGGTCCTGGACCTCGGTATCCACAATGTTTGTTGTGGTACGTACCAAGGCTTGAATTATACGTGAGTCAAGTAACAGTTCCATAGGTCCGCTATGTTGGTCTTTGTTGGGCCATGTGAGTTCATGATCTTTAGTAATCTGGTCTCCCTGCGGCTGATAAAGAGTTCACAAAGTCTTAATGGCTTGAGTGAGATCTTGTTTACTATCCATCAGGGTTTTTAGGCTGACTCGGAACACAGTCGGTAGCACATTTGTTCCTGGTCCTCGAATGGTTAGTTTCTCTGTCTTGTAGCTCGTTCGTTATTGACAGTCGACTTTTGATAGTTGTATGTGGCACCTAATTTCTGATTGTCAATTACATCCATAACTCTCCCACAGATGTACGTGCACCGGCTCCTTCCTTTTACATAGCTGGATATTCCAAAGGCACTGTGCTCTATCTGGTGCTATTATGGGGATGTTGCATTTCCCTGGCTGCCGCTGATTGTGAGCTAATTCTCCCTCTTGATTTCAATTCTGTTGAGCACGTATTTAATTACAGTGGTGATGATCCTAAGAGTGTATGCAATGTGGAGTCGATCCAAATGGATTCTTTCCATTCTCCTCTTCATTTTCGTTCCTCAGGTCATCGTTTCTTTTGTTTTCGTAGGTATATACTACAATCCCAACACATATCTTTCAGGTACGTCCACCGTACTCTTTCATAGCTGACCCATTATCTCTAATGATGGATTTCTCCAGTCACTGTTTTTCGGGTTACCGATTTATCATTTTGTGCTGACATCTTCAAGAACGCGTCACCTCTACTCTATGGTGTTACAATTCCCCGATTTGTCCTTGGTACCACACTACTTGCTCTGGCCGCCATTCCGACCTTGATGCAGTCAATCGAGATTTACAAGGCAACTAGGCGGTTACGAATTAATCGGTTTATGCAACAGCTGATGAGTGATGGTGTACTTTATTTTCTCGTGTAAGCCAATTTTCTTCTCCTTTGCTCCCCTTCATTGCGATTCATTATCATTCTAAATACCTATATAAACACTAATTGCGAACCATCAGAAACGTACTTTACAACACCCGGGAACTGATGACAAGTGGGTTCGAGATAAATGCCTCTCCGCTACTTGTCCTCGGCATGCTTGCTTACGTATCCATGTGCCCTATCATGCCTCGGTTCATTATCAGCGTGCGAGAGCTGTATGACCGAGAGCATCACGGGCATTGGGTGAGCGTCGACACGGGATTCGGCTTAATTTCGCAACCCGATAGCGAAATCACGACGAAATCCACGATCATGTTTACGGACCCCACTTTATGACAGCGTGAGCGGGCGGAGAGGTATGTGGGCGGGGTCGAACTGCGGGACCTTCAGTCCTCGGTGTTGGGCCACAATGTAGTTTAAAAATACCTGCCTGGAGGAAAGCAGGCAAGGACGAGAGCTCGGAGGACCGTAGTTGACGAGACTTTAAATGGTGATCTGGATCTTATTAACTTATTCACGTCTTGTTTCCCCCCTTTTTTGGTTTTTTTCCTAGGGTGAATGTTTATTAATGGGTTGTCGCTGGGCGGTGGAGGAAAAGTTGACATTACTACCAATGCATCAAATCTGCGTGAGCCAGAAAATGCGAGCACGATCCCTATTCTGTGGGGTAGATAATTCACTTGGACACAGCTGAATTCGTCCTACACACTAACTTGATATGAATGCGGGCCCGATACACGGCTGACGCCTTCTTTGTGCCGTCATAAATGGACGAGTCTGGCGCGGTGGTGGAGAGGGCTTCGCACAAACATTTCGGAGAAAAGAACGCGGCCAGATGTCTAGAGGTAAGCTACCTTGGGTCGTGATGATACTCAGCCTGGGGCGTGAATGCTTTCAGGGATCGTTTCTAAAGACCGCAGTAGCATGGATGGGAGTCAGGAAGCCTACTTGACAAGTGACAATCACAACTCCTACTGCGAAGATGCAATCGACCACATTACCCCATACTCATAGGCCATGTATCGACGATTCAAGTTTTCATAGACGGGCGGTCACCAGACTAGGCGCTAGAACCAGTCGCCATTGAGCAGTCTGAGCAACACCTAATTACCTGGGCGTCGTAGCTAGTCACGAAGGAGGAGAGAAACGCACTCGGGAAAGTTCTCATGACGATCGCGGCCCCTAATACCGACTATTATGGGTCATACTGCCGCCGGATCATAAACCCATGAGGAATCCCAGTCTCAAGCGTGTTCGATGGCAATAATGACCGTATTGCGGCACTTTCTGAACATTATTTTTCCACGACTATCAACGTCAACTCTTCGCCGGAAATTCTAATTATTGTCATTGAAATCCGATTGAAACCCTCCCGACACCCATCTCCCCCTTATGCCCGCCCCGGTGTGGGGTTCCAATTGCCTGCGACTTCAGCATGAGGAATCCCTTTTCATGCAAGTTAGCAACTGCAATCATTCCTGCAGATTGACTCATACCTCCCCATGTTAGGACCACTCTAGGGACTAACTCAAAGTGAGCAGCTATCCAGGAGGGAAAAAGAATACCAATTCTAAAGAATAGCTAATTTACACGATTTCTTATATACTATTGTACATGTGGTTCTGGTGAGGCATGGAACATTATAGAACTTTGTGGAACGATTGTGAATGTGATATGGAAGGTGACTGAAAGTTCTTACATTACCCCCTTTTTAAGGCTCTTTGTCCTTGAAGAGCAATGGAATTTCAAACATAGAGTCTGGGAATTTCTTGAAATGCTTATGGTACTGAAGGAATTCGGGTGACTTGAACACTGTGGTTCAGAGTTTCATTTTTGAATTTCCCCAGGTGGCGACCGGATGTTTCTGGTGGAAGGTTTTTATAGCGTCTTGTGCACTACCCAGCTCCTTTTCATTGATCCATTCATTTTCTTCATTGGGACAATGTCGCCATTTGATGAGGTAGTCTATGGTCCCATCTATTGAGACAGTGTATGTCCCAATGGCGCAAACAGGAGAGGATTATGTACAGTGAAGGATACTCACTGTAATGGATGGTTGGAGTGAAAGAATAAGGGTGGTTTGGGAGGGTAGCTTGTTAGAGCTGAGAGTGACTGAGTATGCGAAAGAAGAGTTCAAGACTGCTTGTTTAGCCCAAGCAGAAGGGCGAGATTTATATACTACAGGGACCTGTTTGTACCTGTGTTGGACTATTCTCTATATAGTAGATAAGAAGAAGTCCATAGAACTTCATAGAAGGATCATGTGATCAGGATATAAGTAATGCCAAATGGCAAAAGAAGCTCTTATCTATGACGTCAGGTGCTTACTGATCGTCTAGTAATCTGAATAGTGTAAGTGGCCCGTGTGGCTATGTAAGGGCCTAGAATTCCGGTAATAAGAATATGAATTGGCAAAGAGAATACTGGATATTCTCAACACTCCTCCTCACTAGAAGATTATTTTAATGAAGGAAGGGTTATAAGCTTCAATGCTGATCTTCCAGATAAAAACTTATTCTTGCCCAAGTTCTTTGTGAAGATATCGGCATACTGTTCGTTTGTTGGAATGTAGAACAGTTGTATTTCTTTTTCAGAAATACATTCCCGAATATAATGGTCATCCTTTCAGACATGTTTTGAGCGACCATCTTGAGCAGGATTAGTAGCCAAGAATATTGCGCCTTGGTTGTTGACGCATAAGGGGAAAGGTCTGAGTTGGAATCCGAATTCTTCATATAAATTATGGATCCATTGTAGTTGTTTTGCTACCTCAGTCATTCCACAATATTCGGCTTCAGTAGAAGATAAACGAACTCTTTGCTGTTGCCTGGATAACCATGAGATGATACTGTTGGTGAGATAAATGCCATAACCAGTGGTTGAGCACGAAGTCTCAATGTCACCAGCCTAGTCAGTATCACAATAGGCAATAAACCCATTTCTCGTTCCTTCAGAGGAATATTGAATGCAAAGTTCTTTTGTAGTAGAAAGATATTGCACAATGTGCAATGCCTTTTGCAAATGTTCCTCCATTGGATTGGCAGAGAATTGTGACATTTTAATAATGGAATAGGCTAGGTCTGGTCGAGTACCAAGCATGATATAGAGCAATGAACCTATTACAGATTGATAGTGAGTTCGTAGAGAAGGTGAAGCTTCGCCTTGGGAAGGTCTTGGATTATATCCAGCAGGAAGAGGTATGGTTTTTCCTTTGCAGTTATCAAGAGCAAAGCGTTTTACGACTTTGTCTGCATAGGAAGATTGATCAAGAGAAATAATCCGTTTCTTACAGTCTCTTGTTATCTGCATACCAAGATATTCCTTTGCTTCACCAAGATCACGAGATTCCCAACGCTTCATAAAGATCTTCTTGTGTCATAAGAGGAGGTCTTTATTACTACCAGTAAAAAGAGCATCATCAACGTAAGTGAGAATAATAATTATATCCTGACCAGTGATTTTGTAGTAAGTACCCGGATCTGAGGTAGTCCGGGTAAATCCCATATCTGTTAGGGATTTGTGCAACTCTTTATTCCAGGAGAGTGCAGCCTGTTTAAGTCCATAGATGGACTTTCTCAGTCGACAGACCTTTGTATCCTGACCTTTGACAATGAAGCCTTCTGGTTGCGTAAGATAAATCTCTTCATCCAAATTGCCATAGAGGAACACAGTTTTTACGTCCAAAGCCTCCAATTCCCAATCATGGAGGGTGGCTAATGATAGGATGAGTCGCACCATTTCAAACCTTGCTACAGGTGAGAAAGTGTCTTCATAGTCAATCCTGAATATCTGTGTAAAGCCTTTTGCAACGAAGCGAGCTTTATATCTACCATCGCTTTTGCGTGTGAACACCCATCGTCCAGTAATGGGTTTTCGACCCTTTGGTAGATCCACTAGGTCCCAGACTTTACGATCCTTTAAGGAGTCGTACTTCTCCTGACATGCAGTTCTTCAGAGTTTTTGCTCTGTAGGAGGTAGTTTCGCTATATCACGATACTGATTAGGTATGTTAGCGACAACTGCTGCTAATGTCATGTGATGATGTATCCATGAGTCCGAATACATCTGTCCAAGATCTTCTTCCTCATTTGTTGGTCGAACATCTGGAGTCGTAGACATGGTTCGTTCATCTCGAACCGATATCGTGTTAGGCTCCTCCTGAATTGGTGGAAGTCCTCTTAGTTCTCACTCTATCTGCACAGGTGGCTTAGCACCGTATGTGTTGTCAGGTAGGAACCTTGGCATTTGAGGTTGAGCACTAAATTGTCTTTTGACGGGAGGACGAAGGTTCACTCTAGATTCCGTTGTAGGGTGGTATTGGTGAGGACAGGAGCGGAATTCAGGAAGTGATTCATAAGAATCTTGGCAAGGGGGAAGCCAGGCATGAGGACCAGAAGATGGTCCAGCTAAAGGTTGATCTGAAGTTTCTGGTTGATCATCCTGAATTTTAGGAGTCCAGAAGTCAGGATCATAAGAGGTTTGTGGATCCTCTTCAGTGTCATATTGTTTGTGTTGATGTTGTCTATCCAGAGATGTTCGGAAGTGAGCATCAGTCGCAGTTCGTTTCTGCGGTTGAGGCGTAGGCAATGAGGTCTGATAAGAAGGAGGTCGTTCAGATGTTTCTCTTAATTCCTGTTCAGGAGTATCAAAGAATAACGGACTTGGTTGTCTCATCGATCCATCTAAGTTTCTGCGAGAATTAAATATATTATCGTCAGATCTCAATGATGGTGGAGAATGTGAAGGATGAGGAGTAGTCATACGAGAGTCCTGTTGCTCTCGGGGTTCTAGTTGATTGGGGTTAGGACCACCAAATGGTTGAGGCAAGATTAAATGACCACAAGGTTCCGGATTCTCGGGTCTCTCTTGATTCTCAGTAAGGTCGAGATGGGGTTCAAGGTTTTCAGGGATTGGTCTAGGTCCGTCTGGTTCTTTTCTTGAACAGTAAGGAAAGATCTGTTCATCAAATAAGGCAGTCTTTGTTATGAAGACTCTTCGTCTGGTCATCGACCAAAAGCGATAAGCTTTTGTGTTTGGTTTGTAACCAATAAAGACCATTTCCTCGGCACGAGGGGACAGTTTGTTGTTGCACTGTTCTGGTTGGATATGCGCATAGGCTCTACAGCCAAAGGTTCGGAAATAAGAGACATCAGGTTTTTTACCAATGAATATCTCTGAGGGAGTTTTCCAATCAAGGCAGCGCATAGGTTGACGATTGTAAATATGTAACGCTGTTTCAGCAGCGTCTTGCCAGAAGGTGGGAGGTAGGCAAGCATGATGTCGCATAGCATTGGCTTTTTCCATTATGGTGTGATTAAATCGCTCTGCTCTTTCATTCTGTTGAGGGGTATGGGGAGCAGACGTTTCATGTGTAATGCCTTTGTTCGCGAAGAACGATTGTAGCCTTTCGGCCATAAATTCCCCCCCTCGATCAGAGTGTACAGAGGTTAGAGTTACACCTGATGCGGTCTCCGCCCATGTTACCATATTTTGAAAGTGGGTTATGACATCACTTTTCTGGCGCATAAATGTCAGAAGAGCATATCCACTAAAATCATCAATGAAGGTGAGGATATAAAGAGATTGGGATCAAGATTCTGTTGGGAAAGGTCCCATCACATCTGTGTGAACTAACATCAGAGGACAACTAGCTCGTTTGGATGAGTCAGGATACAAAGATTCTGACATCTTTCCTAAGGTGCATCCTTTACAAGGAGGATTGGTTGTAGGTGGTGCCAAAGAGGGAATGCCCATGAGGTGTTTATGGGCATGATGAAGTGCATTCTTGGACGTATGTCCGAGTCGCTGGTGCCATAGGTGATAAGGATCTAGTCCTTCAAGGGAGTTGGCCTCAATACTGGGTATGATCTGAGTTGACCGAAACCAGTGAAGATTGTTTCCTGGTGACAAAGCAGTGGCCTGTATCACTAAGTCTCCCTTGTTGTTCAAGATCAGCAATTTATTTTTTATAATCTCACATTGGTAACCTTCCTTGGTAAGAGATGGTACCGAGAGTAACCGGTGCCGCGCTTTTGGCACGTACCAAACTCCTTTAAGTATGAGAGTTTTTCCTTTTAATGCATTGGGTTGGACAATAACTTTACCGGGTCCATACATGGAGACGGTTTGTCCATTAGTGACAGTGGCAGTCACCTCTTCGTCTCCTAAATGAGCGAAGTCTCCTTTGAAAGGAGTAAGGTGATCAGTACATCCGCTATCAATCATCCAATGTTTGGATCGAAAGTCTGATCCTGAAGGTTCAATTCCCACCATATAAGCGTAAAAGTCATTGGATTCATCTTGGTAATCAACAATATCATCGCCTACAGAATATCCAGGGAGTCTCTCCACTGGCAGGTGTGGTACAGCCGGTAAGGGCGTCACCCGTTTCTTAGGTACCAGAGAGTTTAGACGATCAATATCGTCTAAGTGTCCATGACTAGATGCTAACCCACCAAGGGATATAGTGGTTCCTTTCTTTTTCTTTCCCTTTTTTGATGATGATGACGCCTCAGCTACTAAAGGGGAGTTAGCAGAAGTGTGTTCAAAAGGGACGGAGGGACATATCCGCATTCATGCCGTTGTCCATCTCATAGTCTTCCGGTTTGAGGTTAGAAATGTCAAGGTGGTCGTTATAGAACAACGACAAATCTACCTCCTCTTCAATTCTGTCCATGGGCACAAAGCTCGATCCATCCCAACAAAGGTGGGAGTTGAACGTTGAAGGTCCTTCGACGGCATTGGCGAAGGTGTCTCCTACTACTTCAGTTGCTTGGCCTTTACCTTTCTTGTCTTTCTGCCGAAGTCGCTGTTCCTTCGCTTTCTGGAAGGTCGATTTCTTCTTTTGACCTTCCTGAGGTTTCTTCTGGTACGGTTTTGAAGGACTGGCACCAGAGTTGCTAGAAGATGATGGTACTGCTTGTCGCTGTTGCAACCACTGCTGTTTGGCAGGTGGACCTCGTTTGATTGTAGCAGACCTTGGAGTTTCGACTGTAGAGCCGATGCGAGAGGAAAGGGAGTGTGTGGAACGAAGATCCACTTCAGCGAGAATTTTCTGCATGACAAGTTCGACTGTAAAGTCAATTGGTTGTGTGGTTTGTACTATGGTGGAGGCGAGAGGATAGTAGGAGTCAGGAAGACAAGAGAGTATGAACATGGCTTTGAACAAATCCAGGAGATTAAGACCAGCACTGATAAGTTGGTCAAAATGGGTCCTCATATTGTTTAGATTATCAGAGGCAGATTTTTCTCTGATGTTCATTCTGGAAATCCAGGAGAAGAGACGAAATTGTCCCGGTAGGCCAGAAGTTCCAAACAAAAGGAAGAGTCAGTCCCAAAGTCGTTTGGTGACTGAAGGATAGATGATGTTGTCATTATTGTCAAGTATGGTGAGGTCCCAGTTGTAATTGACATTCGTTTGTAATGAATCGGCAAGGGTGAGGGCAATCATTCCACATGCTCATCGATCGATGACTTTGAATTTCTTCTGTTCATCATTTTCGACAATGACATGGGGGTTGGGATGAGGAGTCGTTTGTAGATTTTCCCATGTAACAGCACCTGATACTATGTCCCATAAAGAATAGGACAAAAGAAGACCCTTGGTCTTTGTAGCCCAGAGAGTGTATTCATGGGTCCCAGTAAGAATAGGAATCCATTGGTAAACGGAGGATTCGACCTTCAAGTTCGAGTCTATAGGAAGAGACATGATGTATCTGTTCCAAAGACTTCGTCAGCAAGACTTTCATTAATGATAAAATCAAATAAGGAAAAAGAACTCGTTTTAGGAGATGGAGGCAATGGTATAAGGTGAGCCACCGGTGTAAACACCGGGTTAACCGGTATAAGAACCAGAGTGTGAATCTCAGAAGATAGAGGCGCAGGAGAAAAAGCTCCTGGCATCTGTGGTGTTGGAATCCCAGAGGATAGCAGTAAAGCTATCTTAGTAGGCGTTAGTGGGGGTGTATGTTTCTTTTCATACCATGATTGTTTCCTGTACCATTCCATCTGTCGCTGCCGTTTCTTCCCAAATAGAGAAGTTTGAAGGATTTCCCACTTCAATCGGCTTTGTTCCTTTTTCTCCATCCCTTCTAGGGGTTTGATTGTAACAGATTCACGATATCATAAAGGCATCGGTCGATTGGCATGATCCTTGGGATCATATTCTATCGCCTCAAAATAGTGAGGGTTGGGAATGGTTGTATCCCATAGAAATCCAATCAATACTGGTACATCAGGAGAATTGTGAGATATATAGGGAAAACATATAAGTTTTCGAGGAACACGACAGTTAATAGATAAAAAGGAATTGTACCCACCATCATCGACATCGCGGTTTAAGGCATATCTACAACCATGAGGTAATGGAAAAGAAGGAGGAACCGCCGCACTAAGTAATTTTAAAGCTTCAGAGAAGCCGCCTACGTTGTTCACCTTCCACTGCAGCAAGTCGATGCATTCTTTGCCCATCTCGTCCAGCAAGGACTTCTCGTATGGTGTGAGTGGAGAGGTCATCTGTGTGGTTTTTAATTAGCCACTGTAGCAGACGAATATCTTGCCGTTTTTCTCCAGAAATGGATTTGTAAAAGCGTCGGTGAGCGTGGCGGTGTGTGAAGTAATCAAAGGATTGCTTTGTGGGAACGTGGCTGGGAAGCCAAGCATGAGGATCGTCCCGTAAAGAAATCTGGCAGTTCTTCTTCGTATCTATGACCATCGATTTTATTATCTCCAGGTGCGCAGGTGAATTTTCAAAATCGAAAAAATGAGAGGAAAAAACTTCGAAACCTTGATTATGAGTGAGGATGGTGGGACAGGGAGATCCAATTGGCTCTTGAAAGGGCCAACCAGCGGCTTCGTAGATAGATTGAAGCGTTTCACCTTTAAAGGTGAATGTATCTACCTGTTGGCGATTTCTCGCCTTAGTCTCTACCAGGTTCAGCTGAACCGGTCTTGACATCCTGCATGAGCATATTAGCTTGTCCTTCCTCATCTGACTCATGGTGTGAATTGGAGTTGGTCCTTTCGCTCCCATTTCTAAGAGCGATGGAATCCATGAGCACCCGTTCAGGTGATGGGAGAAGATTTCGTTGGTTTCGTCGTCTAGAAGGACGTGCTTGTCCCTCATTTCTCAGTCCTGTGGAAGATAGGGGTCGTAGAAGGTGGTGGTGTGGAACTGGGGAGCATTGCTCGGACCCAGTTCCTGTGGAAGAAGAATGACAGTTGGAGGATTGTCATGATTCTGATATCGGAGGCCATCGTAAGAAGGTTCGGCGGCATAGGGATTGTTGGGGAGAGACGGCATTGTAGGTGGGAGCAGGAGTGGGTGATCGAGATGTATATATGGGAGTAAGAGCGGGTAGTCTCAGCGAGGTCCATGGGGAATATATAAACAGATGATCTCGGTGGTCAGCAAGTCTTTGGCTTCCTTGCCTTAGAACTGTGCTGTTAGTATGGTTACAGTAGTTACCATGCTCTAGACCTTGTCAACAGAGAGGGCAGGGTACAAAAAGTGGTACCCCAGGGCTGACAGTGTCGTTCTCGATTATGCGTCTGTCATTTAAGTGAACGTTTCCATTGTTCAGAATCATGGGATGATCTGTAAAGAGGGGAGGATCCGCTGCTGGAGTGGTTTTGACAGCAGGTTGTCGCTCGGAGCTAAGGCTCGACGCAGCGACCTGGGATTGTGGCTTGGAGGTGCAAGAAGAGGACTGGGGAGAGGGTGCAGGGTCTTCCGAAGAAGTACTGACCGGTGCAGGTAATCTGCGGAAAAGGACGCAAACATCCCAGCGGTCAGTTCCTAGTCAATCGGTGATATAAAACCGAATAGGATCAGGAGTCTCGGCATTAAGCCGGTTTCGAAGGAAAGCCCAGAGAGTAGTCCTAAGAATCTCCTCTGCATCATCTGTACCAACTCCAGGAGTAATGAAGAAGGTAAGTCGCATGATGGTGAACAAGATCAGTCCAATAATCCGCTGAGCCCAACCAACCATCTGCTCATTGGTGAAAGGCATCGTATCGTGAAATAATGATGTCCTTAAGATGGAGCAGGGCTCATAACCTATTGAGACAGTGTGTGTTCCAATGGTGCAAACAGGAGAGGATTATGTACAGTGAAGGATACTCACTGTAATGGATGGTTGGAGCAAAAGAATAAGGGTGGTTTGGGAGGGTAGCTTGTTAGAGCTGAGAGTGACTGAGTATGCGAAAGAAGAGTTCAAGACTGCTTGTTTAGCCCAAGCAGAAGGGCGAGATTTATATACTACAGGGACCTGTTTGTACCTGTGTTGGACTATTCTCTATATAGTAGATAAGAAGAAGTCCATAGAACTTCATAGAAGGATCATGTGATCAGGATATAAGTAATGCCAAATGGCAAAAGAAGCTCTTATCTATGACGTCAGGTGCTTACTGATCGTCTAGTAATCTGAATAGTGTAAGTGGCCCGTGTAGCTATGTAAGGGCCTAGAATTCCGGTAATAAGAATAAGAATTGGCAAAGAGAATACCGGATATTCTCAACACCATCCTTTATCCCCCTTCCTTTAGGGCGACTGCACTTTATTTCTTCTACCTCATACTCTATGCCGTTGTGTATATTCCTTGGTGGTGCTGGAGGGAGTTCTTTGGTGGTGTTTGGGCTGTGAAGGTATGGCCACAGTATACATTCATTGAATACCGGGTGTATTCCTTTCCAGCTTTTTTCTAATTTGAGTTTGTATGTGGCAGAACCGACTTTCTTGGGAACTTTGAAGGGGCCATATCGTTGGTCATCGAGTTTTTTGGAGGGTCGGTCAGTTCTTATATTGGTTCCTTCTACCAATACTAAGTCTCCTTTTTTGTACTCCATTGGTAGTTATCCTTTGGCACGCTTTTTATATTTTTTCATATCCATTGCAGTGTGTTCAAGAGCTTTTTTAGCATCTTGTTGGATTTCCTTTAGGGAGTTGGTGAACTCCTTGGCACAGTCATTTTGGATGTTTTTTCTCATATTTATGTCTATTTTCGGTTGTTGTCCATAATTTATTATAAATGGAGAATAGCCAGTGGTACTTGTGGTTGACTGATTGTGAGTGAATTCTGCCAACAGTAACCATTCTACCCAATCGTTTTGATGGTAGTTGGTGTATAGTCATAGGTATTGCTCTAGTTCAGCATTATACCTTTCTGTTTGTCCATCGGTTTGAGGGTGGTAGGCCATGGATGGATTTGCTTCTATGTCTAGGGAATCGTAGAGGTCTCTCATGAATTTTGATACAAATTGGGGACCTTGATCTGATATGACCTTCCGAGGAGATCCATGGAGTTTGAAGATGTGATCTCTATAGATCTTTGCTACTCCTAGGGCAGTAATGTTACTTTGTACTGCAAATGCGTGTATCATTTTGAAGAACCTGTCTACTACTACCAGAATAGCGTCTTTGCCTTCTGACTCAGGAAGCGGACCTATGATGTCGATTGAAATGATTTCCCATGGTGCATCTGGGATTTCATTCGGGTGGAGGAGGGTGGTGTGTGGCTGACGCCTGACTTTGGTGCACTGGCATTTGTTACACGTTGAGACATATTTTTCTATGTCTTTGTGGAGCGAGGGCCAGTAAAACTCGTTCATAATTAGGTCACAGGTGTATCTTATTCCTGGGTGACCAGCCAGGGAGTGGTCATGATTTTGTTGAAGGATTTTCTCTCAGATTGATTTATCGTTTGGTACATAGAGTTTATCTTTCCAATGTACTAGTCCTTTAATTCTTTTCCAGTTCGAATCATCTTTTTCCAATCCTTTCTTTGCATATTTCTCTAGTTTGTATTGGTTTTCGATGATTCGCTCCTTGATTGATTTTGGAGTGGAGCACTCCACAGCTTCAACACTCTCTGATCTTTGTGAAGGGAGATTTATGATTGCTCGAATTCCTTCAGATTTGAGGAAAAGTGAAGGTGGGAGGACGGTTTGTTGCTTGTTGTCATTCTCTACCCCCTTTTTAAAGTCTGGCCTCCAGGACAGGGGGTTAGCGGGGTTTGTTTTCCCACTTTGGTATACAAGTTTGAAGTGGTATTCTTGTAGGATTTGTTGCCAGCAAGCTTGTTGGTGGGAGAGATCTTGGGGTTTTTTATAAAATTCGAGATTTTTGTGGTCTGTGAGTATCTCAAACTCATGTGTAGTGCCTAATAAATAATGGCGCCATTCTTTTAGAGCAAAATTATTGCCAGCAGTTCTAGGTTGGCTGTGTGGTAATTTCTTTCTGCATCTGATAGGGATTTTGAGATAAAGGTGACAGGTCGCCAGATATCTTCTTGTTTTTGAGAGAGTACTGCACCGATACCGATTCCAGAGCTGTCAGTTTCAACTCAGAAGAGGTCTGAGGGGGTTGACATGGCAAGAGAGGGTGCAGTGGTGAGGGCAGTTTTAAGAGATTCGAAGGCCTTTTGGCATTCATCTGTCCAATCCCAGTCTTTCTTTTCAGATGTGAGAGCATTAAGGGAACGTGTGATTTTTGCAAAGTCCTTAATAAATCTCCAGTAGAAGTTTAGGAAACCCAAGAAGCTGCAAACTTCCTTTCAAGTGGAGGGGACTGGCCAGGTAATGATGGCATCTGTTTTGATTGTGTCCATTTTTATTTCATTATGGGACACGATTAACCCCAAGTACTCTGTTTCAAGCATTTCGAATTCGCATTTTTCGGATTTTAGGTACAGGTGATTTTCTTGTAGAAGTTGGAGTACCTCTTTCACAACTTCTTGATGTTCCTTTAGTGTACTGGTGAATATTATTATGTTGTCCATGTACACTACAACTTTTCCTTTGTGAATCAAGTCTTTGAAAATATGATTCATCATGGTCTGGAACGTTGCTGGCAAGTTCGTTAGACCAAAGAACATCACCAGGGGTTCATATAAACCCATATTGGTTCGGAAGGCTGCCTTCCATTTGTCTCCTTCTTTCATTCGGACATTGTTGTATCCCCAATGGATGTCGAGTTTTGTGAAGTATTTTGCCGATTTGAGTTTGTCGACAAGTTTGGATATGAGGGGTAGGGGATATCAGTTTTTTACCGTGATAGTGTTCAGCTTCTGGTAATCCTGAACCAGGTGAAGTCGTCCATCTTTCTTCTTAATGAAGAAGAAGGCCAACATGAAAGGAGATTTTGAAGGACGGATTCTTCCTGATTTTAGATTTTCTTCGAGAAATGCCTTGAGTTCTGTTTGTTCAGATGGAGATAGGTTGTAGGTTTTGCAATCAACCTTGTGATCTCTGGAAACGAGTTCGACTGCATGATCCCATGGACGATGAGGTGGAAGTTTGTCGAAGCTTTTTTTTGCAAAGACATCTTTGTATTCATGGTAATGTTTGGGCACAATTTCTTCAAATGTCTTTCTTATTTTCTTTTCATTGGCTTTTGCCATGAGCTCCATGGATGTAGATCTTATGTACGTATCTACATTTAATTGGAACAGTCATTCTCCTTGGTCAAACCGAATGCATTCTTCAATTTCATCTTGTTCTTTGGGAATTAATCCTGGGGTGTGATCATTTTCACATCTGAATTCAATAGCTTTCGTTTGCCAATTGATATCCGGATTGTGAAGTTTGAGCCAGTCGTAGCCCAAAAAGATCTCATTGGTGCCCAACTTGGTTACAGCGAGGGCAATCTGTTCATTGTGGTCTTTTATTTTTAGTTCCACAATGATGAATTCTTCAATTTGTCCAGCTACATTGGGTGTGCCGTCTGCATTGTACACAGGGACTGGTCTAGGCAGTTTGTGTGTTGCTAATCCTTTTTCTTTGACAAAGGATTGGTTGATCGAAGATCCAGTGCATTCTGAATCTATGAGACATTGAACCTGGAGGATTTGAAGGTTGGAGGTGATAACTGTGGTAGGGGTTTCCAGGCTCAGTAGACCAACATTCTTGTGGCTTTGGTATTTCGGCTTGTGCTGCAGGTCCCTCAGCACGAAGTGAGCTTCTTGGTCAGTCATCAATTTGAGATCATGAATCATTGAGGGTATAATCTCAACTCAACAGGTTTCATGAGCAAAGGTAGACAAATGCGATATAGCTCTTTTTTTGTCAGCATTGTCTATTACTTGTTTAATCCATTTAATGGACCAAGGGTTGACTGTGTTAAGCCATGTTTGTTGCAATGGGCAAGTGGGTGTTTCAAGTGGAGTGCTCTGCAGCTTCGACACTTGTTCTTTTTCTTTTGGAGGAGCGCTCTGCTGCTCCAACTCCTTTTTTGGGCACGGGATGATTTTCACCTGTCCCAGTTCTTTTTGTTCTGCTTTGGGGCGAGTTGGCAGATTTACTTGTGGTTTTCTGTTGTCTATCTCACTCGGTTCTTCAATTGGTAAGGAAGAATATTTATTAGGGGAGGAGATATATGGTGGACCAGTACGACGACAACTATCTACTGGTCTACAGGAAAACCCTTTTCTTTCTCAACTTCTTGGATCATGTTGGCCAGTTGAGCAGCCATTTTATATTCTATTGTTACACCATGGAATACCATGGTGTGTACCTTTTGTGGGGGTCGTGCATGTTCTTTGCAGGGCCATTGGCCACTGCACTTCATGCACTTGCCCTTGGCATGGGCGCTGTAGGAGCTGACTGCTCCTTATGTTTGCAGAAGTCATTTCTGGGTTCTTTCAGAATTCCCTATCATCCTTCAAGATATCCCTCTATGCTCCATGTCAA
The DNA here is from genome assembly GCA_038094575.1 of Phylloporus cf. nigrescens. Lineage (NCBI taxonomy): Eukaryota > Fungi > Basidiomycota > Agaricomycetes > Boletales > Boletaceae > Phylloporus > Phylloporus cf. nigrescens. The sequence continues at coordinate 15,886 of JBBPTW010000359.1, forward strand.
TCTGCTTGTGATCTTAGTCTGGTTAGTCCACTGGTTCAATCCGGTTAGTCCAGTATTTAGTCCAGTA
>JBBPTW010000361.1:0-15908 GCA_038094575.1 Phylloporus cf. nigrescens
AATGGCATGCCCTTGTAGTCTGCTTAAGTGAATCCCTTTTTGCAGCTGACACATTGTTCTGTTTCAGCTTCAGCCCCTCTGAAGGTCTATATGGCAGCCTTGGCAGTGTGGATGCAGACATCATGAGGTCCTGTGGGATTGGTCCAATCCTAAGACAGGTGAATAATTATCTCTTTATCAGAATCTTTTGCAAATATCTTATAGAATATAATAATTTCCACCAAGCTGTTGCAGCCCACATTATCACCCATTGAAGACTTTCATAAGCTGGAGACCATGCCTGGTACAAAGATGCCACCCTACCCTCTGGAAATCCTAAGCAATATGATAAAGATCACTCCTACCCTCTATTGGACATTTCCAAAGCCTTGCATTGTTCCCTGGAAGACTTTCCCTTCTGCTATAACATTGGGGACATAGATCACATGTTATGTGAGCTTGGCATCCCATGGGAATTTTCAAAAGATATATCCTTCACTGACAAACCCACCTTTATTGGCCTTATATGGAACTTGACCAACTACACAGTGTGCCTAGTAGAATCCAAGTGTGAAAAGTATGTCCATGCCATCAATAAATGGAACATGTGATGGACCCACACCCTCAATGGAGTCTGAAAGCTCCATGGCAAGCTTACACATGCTATGCATATTTTCCCAGAGGGTTGTCCTTATTTAATCAACCTTGAGAAAATGTTATCCATTTTTGACAACAAACCATTATTCTCAGAATCCCACCACACAATATATACAAGAATCTAAGCTGGTGGCTTGCTCATCCAGCCCCCCAATTCATTCCTTTACCCCAGCCTGTTACAGATCTCCAAGCATTCTCTGACACCAGCTCCTCTATCAGAATTGGCATCTGCCTCAATGGACAATGGCATGCATGGGTCCTCTGCTCTGGCTGGCAATCTGGCAGCCACAACATTAGCTGGTCCAAAAGCATCAGCTTTGAACTTCTTTTTCTCACTATCCTGTATTCCTAACCCATCAACCTTCATTTCCAGGTTTTTGGAGATAACCAGAGAATTGTTGAAGGCTGGAAAAAAGGCTCTGGCTGCAACAAGCCCATCAATGATACCTTCAAACAGATTTTTGCCACCTTGGCTCCACTTAACTGTGTTGTCCACACCCACTACACTCCTAGCATCCTCAACCCAGCCAACCCTCTTTTGTGCAGGATTTATCCCCCTGTATATAATCTTATTTCCTGCTTTCCAATCTCTGATCCAGTTGCTCCCTTCCTCATTGACTTCAATCACCTTAAGGCTCTTGCTTCCACCACCCCCACAAATGATCCTGAAGTTGATGCCTGTATCCACATCCACATCACACTTGCTAACAGCTAGTTTTCTTCCAATCTATGCCCTCTCCTCTTTCAACCTTTCTCTAGATCCTGATCTCCTTCCCCTCCCAAGCCTGTCCCCACACCTGAAACTCCTCATTCCCATTGTACCACAAAAAACCATCTCATCTGCTGGCATCCCTCAAATTCCTGTGCAGCATCCACCCTCCTCACCCCCACTGATACTCAATGTATCTACAACATCATTGCTTATGCATGGGCCAACTCCATCAAGGAAACCTATGGATCTGGTCTCCTGGTCTTTCACACCTTCTGTGACCTCAAGCAAGTCCCCAAAGATCAACATGCTCCTGCCTTCTCCAAACTCATTACCACCTTTCTATTCAACCTTGCCAGCATCTATGCAAGCATCATCATCACCAACTACCTCAATGCAGTTCATATATGGCATATTATTCATGAGCTCCCCTGGTCCCTCAACACAGATGGGGCTGAGGCCCTCACCAATGTGGCTAAAATTCTCACTTCCCCCACTTTCAAATGCCCTTCTCATAAGCCTTATACCATTGACATCATATGCACCATCTGCTTTCACCTCCCTTTAACTGACTGCCTTGGCATGGTTGTCTTCATATGCCTTACCACTACTTTCTTTGCCATAGTATTACAACTTACTCTTTTCTTGCTCATCTTTTCCTTTGATTATTTTCACAACTTATCTCATTGAATGTTATTTCTTTTCACTGATGACTCATTATATTCCACAGCTTTTCATTTGCTTTGTCATCAGCTAACCTGTTCTCATGCTTTTTTTATAGTTTTTCACATTTTATGCTTACCAATCCCTGTTCTTTAATATTCTATGACCTTTCATAGCTTAAATATATAAACCCTTGCTTGATACCTTGTACTACTAAGCTAGAGCTCCTTTGTATTTCCTCCTTCCTGGAATACATCATACCCTTGAACTCTCTGAATGTTCTTAGGGACTTACCTCAAACCTCTGAACTCTTGATTACCATCTGGGCCCTCTTTGCATGTCCTCATTCTATGCTTGAGTAGATGCTTATCCTGAACCTCTGGCTGACCTTTAGAATCTCTATTGATCTTTGTCCTACCATTGAGTGGATACTTCTCTTGAAACCCTCGACCCTAGAAATCCCTACAAAGGCTATGCTCATCCTTACCTAGGCCAAGTATAACAAAAGCTCTAGCTTGACCCCTTTGAAAGGCTACCATTGAGTAAGCCACCATATCTCAATCACAGAACCCCCAAGACCCTCACTGGACTGCTTCTAGAGAGCCAGATGAGAACTTCTCTAACCAAGTGTCTGATAATCACTTTGAACTTACTGTGAGCATCTTACGCGCCGACATCTAAATACCAAAAAAAAAAATATGGATCAAATTTTGTGCAAGCTTTGACAGTACTGATCATTGTTCTCCTGCGTGTTTCTCATTCATGACAGCCCCTCCCTTTCGATCCACTGACTTGGACGAATTCCCGCCCTCACCGCCTGCAACATCCTTGTTGCCCACATTGGGTATGGGCCCTGTGAACCAGTGCACACCACCATACACGGGGAAATAGTACCAGACGAGCGACAGCATGAGAACACCCACTAAGACAACGACGGTATAGTTCATATTGGAAGTGTTCATCTGGGGTGTTGTGGGGAAGAAAAAGACAATGTCCATGAACATCATGAAGGATATGGCAATGACGGCGATGGAAAGACTCTGTGGAGATATATTAGTTCCACTCTCTCTCATGCATCTCGGAAGGACTGACAAATACATCGAGATAAAAGGGACCAGGTTTGAAATCGTTGTCAAAGATGAACCTGACGGCGATTGGGATGGAATATGCAATGTAAAGCCCAGCGATAGAGAGCGCAAATATAGCACTAATAGCTTGAGTGCCAGCAAGAGAGAGAAGGCCAAGGAGAGTGGACAAACCAGATGGTATTTACCGGGGTTCCAGTGAACTTGTTCATGCAGTATAATATGCTTGAGAAAGGTAGGGCACCATCACATGCGAACGCAAAGGATTGGCAAGAAGCGGCAAGGACCTGAAATATGGTATCAGTGCGAATGACTCGTGCAGGTAGTAAGGCTTCACCATGCTGGATCCCATCATATATCTAACCACGAGATGAGCTTGTGAATATTGGGAATGTCGAAGCTCATTAAGTCAGGTTGGGAGTGGGGTAGGGAGCGGAATTGACCAAGCCGGATCATAGAGCTCTTTCAACTCTTCACAGTATGAGTTAAACTTATGTATGGCATTCATAAGGGCAGGCTGCCGCTTTAATATTGCCTTACGAGTTTGTTGGTGAAGCTTCATACCTGTGCTGATTCACCGAATGTCTACATCTTAACATCAAATAACATGTACCTAATGCTTGCTGAGCTCCGCCTACTGCTCAATCGAGCTTATCCCACTCAAAAAAGCTCCCAACAGCACACTTCCGTATGTTAATTTTCAAGTCGCATGCCAACAGGAGTGTCCAGACAAATTCGAGTCTGATACCCTCGAGCTCAGGAAATTTCGCGCTTACATTAAGAGATGTGTACAGAGCATCCACTTTTGTCAAGAGGTGATCATGGGTGCACTCAAGACTGTCGAGTGCTGCCATGGTATCGTTGGAGATCATGCCCTTTTGTATTGCTGCTCTTGCTGGACGAATTGCACAGTCAGTCGTGTCGATGTCTGCCTGGAGTGCCAAGACAGTATCTAGCTCCTTTTTAAGATGTGCCAGGGCATCTATTTCAATTGTTAGTAGCCTCTTAACCTAAGCAGATTATGAACACACGGACATGTAATGAAAGCTGTGATTGCTTCTGGGAAGCCCATTGCTTCTCCAGTTCCTTAATACTGACGCCACAGTCCCACAATTGGTCCTCTGCAACTCGTCCTTGGCCCTGAAAACCTCGCTGAAGTTGTCATTTGATCCAGTCTCCGAGGTCAGTGCGCATCTCATAACCAACTGTGGCCAGCTGATGATCAATCAACCAAATACGACGCTGATGCTGCAAATAGCATTGGAATGGGCCGAATTATTGAGGGATGGGTCTTACCGAAGATGAGCACTCAATACCAATCAGTTTGATAAGCCAAGACCATAGCTGCTCGGTTTCTTCTCCATCAGAAAGTTCCAGTCCCATCATCAAGCGGAGGTTGTAGACCAGCTGACAAGCCCATTCGTGGCCATAAGTGTGGAGGGCAGTGGTCGCGAAGCACAGGGGCTGGACTATCTCAGCTGGAAATATGTTATACTGTCAACAAATGAGCCGACCAACTAAAGTAGGAATAAACCACTGGCTTATGAGTGACAATGTCTGATCTAAAACACAGCTGATGTCGTAGAACACAACAATGGTGGCGTGTGGAGGTATGAGTGAAAACAAGTGTGCAATTAGTGCGAGCACAAATTTCTGTTGCTCTCCAGGAGTATCCACATTGGTGAAGAAAAGGGGGATGTCATGGCGAAATATTAGTGCCATAAGTCCAGTGTCATCAAAGCTTTTTATCGACGCTTTTTGTTTCTTACCGTTGACAGCCTCATAAGATGCCTCACAGAAGTCAACAGCTTCATCGGAAATAGGTGGCATACGGGCTCGCGGTGGCTTCTTCCTTTACTTTGTGATGTGCATGCCCATTATGTCGACCTGCTGCTTTGAGAGGAAATATTCAGGATCGTAAAATGGTGGACTGTCTCCAGCAGATCGACAATGACAGTGATGGAAGTTTCCATCCATGGCTACATGGATGTCACTACCTTGAAGTCCTTCAGCTGGTCGACCAAAAAGTGTGCCGCTGAAACAGGCAGGGCAGCGCTGGACCAAAATGGAAGCACATATACCGGGGACCAGTGGCGTTTGCGAAGTCGCACTAGCGGCGGATGTGGAAGTATAACTATATAGTATTGGCAAGGTTTGCAGGGAGCTTTGTGAGGTAACAAGGATAGGGGACAAGGGACATTGTGGGGTGCTTGGCACAAAGCTTTGAGAAGAGGTCTTCACAGCCTTGACACGATCACGGCAGGTTCGAATAGCAGCTTCGATATGATGTTCCACCTCCACATGTAAGATGTCATACCACTGTACTGCTGAGCCAAGGCCGCGCCGGAAAGGGTCATGTACCAATTCTCCCTGGTTGTCTTTTAGTCAAATGTGGTGATGTAGGAATCAAACCGTACTCACATTCTTATCAACGACTCTGAAATCTCGTTGAGAGTAGTGTGTGTGGAGTGTGGATGCAAGTGCATTAATCACATCGAACGACCACTTGAATAGCGTACAATAAAACAAGAGAAGATCAAGGATGTGGCCATCCAAGGCTGAGTGGGTGCCGTTGAGAACAATCCGAAGTGAATGAGAATCTGAGGGACCATTGAATATTCACAACCAATGACATCAGCTGTCTCAAAATCTATATCCAGTCAGCAGAGTGAACGGAGAAATGAACGCAATGAAGGCTTATGATCAAAGAAAAGACAGTAATTTCCAGATCCTTCATTCACAGGTAGCTCATTTACATAGGGAAAGGGGAGTGGGAGGTTTGGACAGAGGTTTTGCTAATGTCCGCGAGGTGTAATGTTGGTAAGGTGCAACAAGAGTTGGAATCAACACCTTCCAAGACATATATAGCTGTTGTGCAGGGGAGTCTGGATGAATCCGTCGCTTGCCAGGGTTTAATGTCTCCTCATCAGGGATCTCTGAGATGATAGCGGCATTCTCCCCATCAGCGCGTGATGTGAGCTTGAGTCTTCTTTGTCACTAGGGATATAGTCCGGGTCCATTGGATCAAAACATGCACCGTCATTGTCATTGGCCTCAATTTCATCATCTAGGATTTTCTCATGCAATATATCCCCTTGGTCCTCCAGTGTTTTGGACGGCCTGGATTCCAGTTCATGAAGTCTAGCAAGCAACCGACGGCACTTGATATCGAGTAGGGAAACAGGTACAAAGGTTTGGGTCTTGCTTTTGTCCCTGGGATGCCTCGGGCTTTCGAAATGCTGCCCAAGCCCCCTCGTGACCGCTTGAGCACCTTGAGTACCTTGTCTTGAATACATGAGTGAACGGTGATTGTCACAAGAGAGGATGGAGTGGTAGAGGGTACAGACCGGACGCACCATGATAAGAAAAAAGTAGGTTTGAATGGGGACGCCAAGTAGTTATTGAGAATGCTCAGCAGGACTCCGATGAAGGTCCTCCTAAACATGATGTGAGGGTGCAATGAAGGTGGACTGTCAAGGGATGAAGGCAGGAGGGAGGCTTGATGGAGGTCCGATGAAGGTCCAACCAGGTGTGATGCAAGGATATGAGGCAGTAATAATATGGGACGAGGGGAGTGCGTAACTACCAGGGATGCACGATAGAGGTCCAATGGAGGTTCAATCAGGCGCGACAACGGTCATAATAGGGCCTGGGAAAGAATGCCATTTTTGGACCACTAGAATGTCCATCTCAGAGACCAATTGCTACCTACAAAGAAAACTGGACTCCAAGACCCTCTATTGCCACCGAAATGTGCTGCCTGAGGTGTACGACCACCTTGGGGTCTTCATTGAGATCTAATATGCTAGGCAAGGTCAACGAGATCACTGCCCAGGTTATATCAAACATGGATTTCAGGCTGCACACAGCTTGAGGGGAGTGTTGAAATAGGTGCTTGAAGCTCGGGTGCAACCCCAAGCATCATCAGAACGTGTCACAAAACCGACCCATGCTGGCAGGCTTTATTCCAGGTCCGTTTATCCCTTTTTAATTGAATATTATTGTTCCCTGATGAGATCCTTTTCCCTGATGCTGCTTCGACATCTTCTTTTCCGTTCTGTGCCACATCAACAGCAAAAAGAACTAAGATCATCGATTAACCCTCTATGATCAGCTCTCTTCACAGGCCTTGGCCACTCTTGAGTGTCTTCTCCTTCACTCACTAGCCCATGAGCACTCCGACTCCGTGCGGCAGAATCCAGTTGACACCATACATGACCTTGCCAACAACACCATGACTCACGGCAGGCCCTGGCATGCTCTGCAAGCACAAGCATTCAGCATGACACAGATCACCAAGGCAGGCTTTCGTGAATGCACATTCCAAGTGTTTTCCAGCTGTCCAAACCTTGTCATTGACCTACAAACCAACACTGTTCTCTTCATATTTCAGAAAGGATTGCAAGACACCCAGAGTGTCCCCCACTGCCCCGATATCAAAAAATCAATACACTTCATCCTTGACTGCCCCCACTATGCAAGAGAGCATGCCACTCTCACACAGAACCTTCACCGCGCAGCCTATAACATTCCCTACCTACTCTCGCAGCCCACCGCACTACCCCACTTCTTGAAATATGTCAGGACCACAAAACAATTTCCACACGTAGCCAGTGATGTACCCAAACCATCTCACCGAAACCTCTGATGACCACCCACACAGGAAACCATGATCCGCCCATGCCACACACCACCAGAACGACATCGGAACCTCCACTCGGAACCCCCACCCACTCATTGATTGATGGAAAGGATGCCATCTACATGGTGCCCATAGGAGGCAAGCTGGCCGAGATTGCAAAGCGGCTGACAAACTCAGGCAGAAATGACCCTGCACCCCAATGCCACTCTATGCGCAGGCACCTGAGTTGCACCAGGACAAAAGCCAACCCCTTATGTCCTGTCTCTCATTCACTCACCTGACTAATTAGTCTGCTCTTCCCGTCTCCCCCACTTCATGCTGCACCCCTATTCTCCCCATGCCCAACTGCTCTCAGAGCAGCCCGAGCCAATGACACCCATCGCACACATCAGACAGCCTCTCTACACGCTGTCAGCTATCACACAAGGTCACCGCTAATTGGAAGACCTGCTCGTCTAAAACCGTTGGTGGGAACAACAGGACTTAAGCCTGCCCCTGGGGCATTCGAGAGGTCGGGGATGTGGCAGGGCACAGGTGCCCTAGTACCTAGCTTAGTATTGTCCTACATAGAGTACTGCACCCCAAAAAGGAACAAATGGATTCTTTTTTTTTTTTAAAAAAAAAAAACGGTCATGCATTCACCATAGGAAAGTGGGAAAAGTAGCCAAAGGAGCGCGAGATATCAATCTCCTCATGGATGAGACCCTTGAGCAAGATCCATCCCTTGGCTGACCATATTGCTCCGCTTCACTATGATCAAAAGGATTGTGTTTTTGCGAAAACAACTGGGCAGAGCCTTGCATTGAGATCACCGTCTGTGTTGTTTTATTAAATGCCTAGTGCTTGGTGAGGGACAGGTCCCGCAGCATAACATTTACACTGTGGGAACCGCATGGCACTGAAGAAGCACATCCCAGAACGAAAGAACTGAGGGTGCCCACACAGCCTGTGGGAGATTACCCACTCTGAGTATATCTGATGCCCCCCCTGTGCCAAGGCGAAGCCTCCCCTTCCCACTTGCTCACCCCACACTGCGACCAGTCTATCCGGGGTTGCGTCCCACAGCCCAGTCCTGTGCGCTTCACACGCCCCACCTCCACCTCTGCGAACACTGACCAACTCCCCCAATAGGGCTTAAGACTGGAAGGCAAAGACCCTAAACAGACCCGGAAGGACAGTGGTCGGGGTAGCGGCAAGCCCCCTGATGAGAGCTTTTGCAGGTTCGAAACTGCTATCCGCCCCGCCTCCCTATCCCCCTCTGCTTGTGCTGTATATGACAGCTGACCTTGCCTCATAGTCCAACCCTGATCCTTGGAGAGGGGTGCCTGACAGACGAGCAAGGGGATGGACAGCCCAAGCAGCCTCTCACACACACACAGACTATGGCCTAGGGCCAAAGGCCCTAGGCCAGCCCCCAGTGCATCACCTGCATTCACCACGTACATGGTTTTCCCAACAAAATAGAGCATGATACCAGATGCCCTGGCCCAGTACAAATTCTCAAATGAACCCGTGGCCCCTGTTGACGTGCTCACCTGGGACATCTTGTGACTCGATGGGTTCCCGGTGTAGAGTGTGTCATGTAATTGTTTGTTCAGCCTCAAAAAGGTCCGATGCAGCGCATCGTGGACCATCTCATTCTTGGTCTGATCAGTTACTTAGAAAGGTGATTGTTACTCTGGCCTGTGTTTGACCGACCAAACATGACGAACACAGCCTCATCCTGATGACCCCGAAACTCTGGTTGAATGAGATCGAACATGGTGAGATAACCGGTGCTCCCGAGATTGTCAGCAATCCCATACGACATCTTGTTCACCTCAGAGAGCAAAGTTCGAATGCGCCGATCTCCAGTTTCCTTGGAAATGTTGGGAAGGAAGGAGGTGGTGATGTCCATGAGACCGAGGACGCGCAACGAGGTTGGCCTGGAGAAATCGGTGAGACCCACATTCTCTGCACCATCTGAGAGATGTTGATGCTTTACAATGGAGGGCTTAATCTTCAGCCTCTTGTTTGCAGACAGGTTGAGGTACTTCAGATTTTGATTGAAATTTGAGGATGACCCAGAGAAATCGGCAAGACCTACGTTTTCTGAACTATCCTATGAATGTTTCGTGGTTGGAGGTTTGATCTCGAGCCTCTTATTCCTGGTGTAGGTATTAGTCAGTTATTTTTGCAGGATGTGTTAGGTTAGCAGGACGTGGTGTACGACAGGAGGGTGGAATTTATCAATTCCAGTCAAAATACCTCAGTACATTGCTCCCTGCATCGATTACTGTCAAAAGCGTCTGCAACTTGTTGCTGTTTAGGAACAAGACGCTGGGTAGATCCTCAGTCGGTATTCTTGTGAGCTGGTTGCTGCTCAGGTAGAGCTCGTGAGGTCGTGGAGAAAAGTGCTAGGGAGCTCTTGTATTTTGTTAAAGGAGAGGTCGAGAACATGGAGTTCTTTCAGGATTGTGAATAGCGGGAGGTGATCATCTGTAAGTCGATTCTCGCCCACGTAAAGTTTTTTGAGTGAATACGCTAGTGGTGGAGAAGACCTGCTGGATGGCGTATGTACAGTTGCACTCGACGCCTTTCTCAGGATCTGAAGGTGTGACCGCAGCCCTGGCAAGGTCAGAGGATTGTCGAGTGGTGTAGAGGAGCCAACCGGTGGGTCATGCCAGGCCGCAAATAAGTGGGGAACCAAGTTTTTCGATTACTGTACCAATTAGAGTTCTAAGCTAGTTTATTCTTCCAACATGGTACTACTCTGCAACATCAAAAAATGCCTGCTCATACTCACTTGAGTGCTCCACCTGTTAAGACTTTAGATTGTACAAAGTGAATGAAGAGACCTGCATCACACCATATCATGCAAAAGCCCAAGAAGAAGGGTCAACTGTTCAAGACCTGCTTCTAATGAAATCTCCTTTCCCACTGCCAGTTTGGCCTGCTTCAAAGTATCAGTGCTGCTATAGACGAAAAAAGCCCACTGCTCTCCATTTGTAATGCATCCTCTCAGAACAGTTAACCTAAGGTGGAATTTGGAAGATGTAGCTTATTGCGAGAGCGGATAACGTGGGTAACTTACCCATGTTGCTTACAATACGAAGCAACCACCACTGCAGCCTGTGGGAGAGCTGCCTTCACATGGTCCCTCTTAGCCTTTATGATATTGACATGCTTCATTACGCCAGTTTTGCTAGCGAGAGCGGCAACTGGAGTCTCGAGCAGCAAGTCTTATGGAATATGAATTTAGCAAGGAACATCAGGCTCATCTATTAAGCAAAATGCACCGTTGTATTTTGAATGAGACCTGGTCACCAGAAAGTCAATGATGCCACCAAAGGAACGACCCTGAAGCATAGTTCTGACGATAGGGAATTCAGGTATGATATTAACCTTGGACTCTTTTGTGCCCATAACAGATGCCAAACGTAGCAAAAACATGTTGATCAGGATCTGACAGCCCACTTCATTCTAGGAACAGTTGGTCAACTGAACAAGAATGAAGGGAGTGGACACTCACCACCATAGAGACATGGCTGTGAATCAAGCTTAGCAGCTGTTTGGTTGCATTGATAGTCAACCAGTTGCCATTAGTTTCGGTGCCACTGAGGGTCCTGATCTCCAAAACCCTTTCATCATGCAGAGACAAAGGGACCAGCTTAATGCCAAGCTCACCCAAGATATGCTCATCAACTCAGGAAAACAACAAGTGCTGTACACGGGTTTTAAACAAGGATGTGACCCAACAACTCGGGTGACTTACCTGGGTAACTTTCAGCTTTTCGGTCAGCTTCTTCACAGCAGGGAGAAGTTTCGGGGGTAAGTCCTCGTCTGTTTCGTCCAGATTGTCTTGAAAGGCCATCAGAGCGAGCAATAGTCTGTTTGAGTCTTCCACTGTAAAGTCTGAGATCTTTCGCTTTTTGTGAGCCATGGTGGAGGCGAGCACGATGAATTTTTGACTAGTAGGTTTTGCAGTGGTTTGGATAGCCCGGGGGCACTTGGTGATCGGAGTTAATGGGGCTTTGTCAGCCAAATAGCAAACTTGAATGACCCTGGCCTGGCCCGGCCTTGGGGGTTTCCTTCACCATCCGGCCAGGACAACCTGTTATTACCGTTGGTACTGACAAAAAGGGCTGATGGGTGGAAATGCCGAGGCAAGTGGACAGACTGTGACTACGGGGACCTCTACGAGTGATATGCTACTGTACATGTGACTGTATGCCAGTAGGCCTATGCTATTTGTCCATGTCAACATTGGAATCGTCATCAGAACTGTGAATCACAGCACGAGACTGGTTGACAAGCCCCTGTTCGTCCATCATGTGGATAAATTTCTCAATCGCCTTCTTCAGACCCCTTTCCGTTGCTGTGTAGAGCTCCGGATATTCCTTCCTGTTCACCTTTAGGAAGCCAGAGATCTTCTTAAAGTCGAGGACCTTCAAGGTCTCGGCAATTTTGAGCATGCCGGCAGTCAGGACCCCCTTGCTCTCACAAATGTTTGCAAAATGTGAGAGCGGTGTGGCGCCCCTGATAACGCCAGCCTACCAAAAAAAAAAACGATCAGAGTGACCATGTGCAAGAAGAGAGGGCACGCACCTTGTCAAGAAGCGGGTACACGTATGTGCAGAAGAGGGTGTACGCTTGGAACGGTGACAATTTCCGCCAAAAAAGCATCTTGAGAAACTGCCATTTTTCTCTGGCCTTCTCATGCCTTGCCTCAAAATCTGAAATTACTGACGTACAATGCTTGGTATTGACAGGCCAGTTTGACAACTGTGATGTTTTCCCAGAGATGCTGGGAGTGCCCCTGAGCGTATTGCAGGTGCCAACACCAAGGAACGTCTGCGGCACATCTCAGCAACAATCAGACATCACGGATCAGGACCCACCACAGATCCGGATTCAATGTAAAACTCATGCCTATTCTGCTCGACGACAAACCCAAGCTTGCCTTGATCATGGTTGCAGGCAAACAATCCATTGTCCCACTCTATCGGGACTGCTCCGTGAGAGGTGATAAAGCTCAGATGGTGCTGAGCATTTCTAAGTGGCAAGTTATTCAACTCGTCGACTATAGCCTTGGTCATGTCGTTCCAAAGGCATTGACTGTTCGCGTTGACATGTATCTGAAAAGAGATGTGTGACCTGGTGGAGGGGGTGGACAGGAAAGATTGATCTTGATGTATGCGTCGACGATAGTGCCAGGTACTGGTGCGAGCAGGTCCCTTGCGGGGCCAGGGCCCCGGGTGAGAGCAGAAACATCCTTCTGTTTCCGTTTGCAAGCGGCACCTCTAATCACAGAGATAACATGCACCAAGTCGTGCTCCAAGTCAAAGGACACGTCCAATTCCTTGGAGGTGAGTACCTTTAGCAAAATTAGGCACATTGATTGCACTTCGTTCATTGTGTCGTATTCGGAAAGGACTCTTTGGAGTCGGGAGGAAATCAACATGCTGTGTCAGGGTGATGGCTTGTGTCCAAAGGTGTGGCATACCAAAATGCTTGGGAGTGCAGCTTAAAACTTGAAGCACCAAACTTGAAAGCCCCAGGTGTTTGAGAGCAGATGTAGCTCGGTGCCGGGGACAGCATGGTTGGAGTGTCAACATTTCAATTGTAACCCATGCGCGCCAGTCCTCGACTGGGTCCTTTTCTACGATGAGTTGATGAAACAGTCAAGAGATTCTATGAAACCCACAGAGTCACTCATCAAGGACCTCAAACACCATTTCCTCACCAAAGCAGAGCAAGGACGTTGGTTTCCAGGGGATCATCCCCAACATTGTGCCGCGATGAGTTTGGTCAGAGAGCTGTCAGAAATTGCCATCCGTGGACGGATCTGCAATGCGTTTTCCAACAAATTGCAGTGCTGTTGCTAGGCGCAGGAGGGACAATAGATCCGCGTGAAGTGGAGCGCAGGAGGAACCAATCGTAGATGGGATGTCACAGATACTTTGAAGGACCATGTCTGCTACTCGTGGTAAAAAGGGTTTCGTTCAGCCACCAAGGATGGTCATCAATGTTGTCAGCTCGCCAACGTCATCGTCATCATCATCGTCGTCAAGGATCGACAAGTCTTCCAAACTATCCTTGGTAATGACCAAGGTATCTTGGTGGTGGCTTCGTCAATGTAGGACCAAGGTGGTTCGATCCTGACCGTGTATGCACCCCCTTCCACTTCGGCAGCAGTCGGAAAAGAAAGTGTAAAGACCTCGCCATTTGAGGATAATAAGGTGTCACAGCAAACGGGCTTGGTGATGGGCGACATTGCGATTCCCCAGGTTGATTGCATGGGCCTTGCAGAGAAGCAGAGACGCCATCAGCAAGCACCTTTTTGATACACAACTAGACTCACCGAGTTGCCCTCATGTCCACACGTCAAACCAACCCCTAGTTTGACCCAATAAGAAACGAAAAAGATGTTGAAACCGACTGCAAACTCACCCCACGAGGAACAACAAGCGCAATCGTGTCGTGTTTGCTGGCTAGCCTGAGATGGGGTAGCCATCAAAGAGGACTCTCCAGGGGAGGTAGGCATCAGAGACGGAGGCGAGGGCCTCGTTGGCAAACCGCCTGCCAGGCAGTGTATAGCACAGCCGTGGTGCGGATGTGGGCAACTTGGAAGCAAAGGCACGCCGTGTATAATCGGAAATGGCAGCAAAAGCGCCACCGGCAGCTGATACCAATTCAAAGCTGATCATGCATCCCCCTACCCTTGATGTTGTCATGGCCATGTCGAAAGAGCATCCATGCGTGCGACAAAGCATGACTGCTGCAACACGGAAAACGTGCGGCGCAGCAAAGTATGATGGGCAGGATCATAGGCGACAGTATAGATGGCGGTGTGCCAGTCATCATCAAAACCAAAAAGAGGCCTTGTGTGACAGCGATTTATATACACTGGATCGATGAGGGCATCACTAAAGGGGGAAAAAACCTGGCTAAGCGGCAAGTATATGTGTACAGCGGCAACCAACGGTCTCATCTTAAAGAAGGCATTCATCGTGGGCCATCAGCATGTTGATACGATACATTGCAAAGAGACCAAAAAGATGTACCTGCTTGGGCATGACGTGAGCGCGCCGAGTCACGTGTCCTGCAGGGTTGATAGGTCGGCATCAGTGGCAATGATGGCAGTGGGCACCATCCCCTGTCAGGACATGTTCGTGGGCGGGGAGGGGCGGCAACATGTGCATCTCCTCTGCATGCATGCGCACACACACATACAAAATCAAGGCACGTAGGCTCGCCCAACCACGAGTGATAAATGTTGATGTGTGTGAGAGAGAGAGAGAGAGAGAGAGGGGAGACGATGAAAAGGGGGAAGAACAGGTGGGTTTTTATATCCCAGAGTGCCCTGTGGAGATAACCCTAGGTCTGGAATGCCAGTCCCCTCCCCCCTCTGCAGAATCACATGCATGCATCTCCAAAGGCATGCACACACATGCATGCATGGTGTTCATGGGGGGAATCGTGTGCCGTCGCAGCTACACGACTGCACATCCTTGGAGTGATTGTGAGCCCATTGGGGCTGGGATCGCGGTGTGTACTCCTTTTTTGTAGTCCGACGAACCGCAGTGCGCACTCCTTTTTGCAGTCCGATCATGACGATGCACCCCCAGGAGTTTCTGCTCCATTGTAGGCGATGAAGTCTGAATCCGATCCTTGAACAGCAAGAAGAGGAAGAAGAGCAACGCTTTCGTTTGTCTGCCGTCATCAAGCGGCTCAATGCCTGCATGACAAGCTCAGGCAACCTCGAGGAAAATGGTGTGGAAGGCCCTATTTCCTAGTGACAGCTTCTAGATTCTAGCCATAGGTCGGCTGGAACCCTTGGGGAGATGTATGAAGGCCTGGCATTGCCCTCCTACCCCGTACACTGAGCAACAAAACTGTTGCAATATTAGCCATAGTTGTAAAGATTGGTTAATATCTCATGATACATTGATGCTGGACCCTCAAACCTAGATATCATTAGAAAGCCATGATAAAGGGCTTTCCAAACATATATACATTGATTATGTAATTCTTTCTCAGTAACAAAATATTCAACAATTGATAACAGCTACTCATTGCAACAGTTTTGTTGCTGACTTAACAAAGTATCAAATTAATATGTTCTGTCATATTATTACATGATCAATTGGTCATGTGATGTACAACAAGTTCAACAAGGTACAAACAAGCC
>JBBPTW010000362.1:0-15883 GCA_038094575.1 Phylloporus cf. nigrescens
GTGTGTTGCCTCGCGCGTGCCGTCGCGTCTCGATGTAACGATGGACGCCTGGATGCTGTTTCTGACGATCCCTCGTTCGCCAAGGTGTGAAAATCTGTTTTACCCCATGGTGGGGCGGATGCATGTTAGTCTGCTGTGACGGTTAGAGCCTGAACGGGAACATCATTTCGATTGTTTGGCCCTATTTTTACTGACGACAATGACTGTGGCACAGTGTGCCGGATCCGTGCGGAGACTGAAACGCATAGTGCGGCAGCACCTCAGTATCATGTCCTCGACCACAATCCCTGGCCATGTACTTCATGACAGCACCCGGAAACGACAGCTTGTTGGTCAGATATTAAAGCTCCTTCAGCTCCTCCTCCTCTGTCTCTTCGAAGCACTATCTGGGATCAGGTCATCTGGTATACCTTATCACACATCAGTACTTTCAGGCTACCAATGGGTCCTGGAGCTGATTTGCGGCCACCCCGAATGCATCAAATGTGAGCTCAGATTACATGTGGATGCTTTCCAACAGCTGGTCAATGAACTGCACTCAATTGGACTCGAAGACTCGTGGAATGTCAAGCTAGAAGAACAAGTGGTGATTTTCCTGTACATGTGTGTAACGGGCCTTACAATGCAGCATGTTGGCAAGAGATTCCAACAATCCAATGATACAATTAGTTGGTAAGTGATCTTTTTTTGCCTCTGCCTGCTGCCATTGATCTGCATCCATAGTTACTTTAAAAAGATTCTATATGTCCTCTTCAGCGCCCCATTCTACACAAAATTTGTCACATTTCCAACCAGTGAAACTATTCCCTGCAAGATCAGATGCAACCTCAAATTCTGGCCCTACTTTTGCAATGCAATTGGCACCATTAACGGTGGCCATATCCCTGTTGTGCCCCCATCTCACCTACACAGCCAGTTTCACAACAGAAAAGGCTTCCTTTTCCAGAATGCCCACTTTATTTCCGACTTTGACCTCTGGTTTATATACTCGCTCACTGGGTGGGAGGGATCGGCTACAGATGCACGTGTATATGATGATGTGGTCGTGACTCATCTTCACGTCCCCCCCAGCAGATACTTGTTGGGGGACGCCGGTTATCCACTTCGGCACCAGTTGCTTGTCCCATATTGTGATGTCTGTTATCATCTTGCAGAGTGGGCTCGGGCTCGTCAAAGGTAGGTGCCGCTCACTGTTTCTTCCCATCTAATCACTATTTCTAGGCCTCAAAACAAAGAAGAACTTTTCAATCTCTGTCATGCGTCTGTGTGCAATGTTGTTGAATGGATTTTTGGGGTTATCAAGCACCATTACTGGATCCTCCTCCTCCCTTTGGAATTTAGCCTTGAAGTCCAAGCCTGACTTCCAGTTGCCATCGTGGCACTTCACAATTTCACTTCCATCCATAATCTGAGGGTAGATGATGAAATCAGCAACGAAGAAGATGAAGACGACAGTCTCCATTTAACTGACAATTCTATCAACCCTGAAGGTGAAGATCACGAAGATGCTGACAGTTTCGATGCACCACCCAGAGATAATAACAACATCAACGAGGAATGTGCAGCAGCCTGCACTATGCGAGACAGCATCACACAGCAGATGTGGGACGACTATCAAGCCCTCTTGGACAGTGGCGCCAGTGATCTGGACTCAGAGTTGGACGATGATGTTGATATATCCTCAGTTGCTAGCTTGTAGCATGACAGACGCAAATTGTATTAATATATACACAAATGTTTTTACTGCGGACCACTGCCACCCGTGCCTGCCTGGTGTTGCGCATACAAATTGAGAACATACTTGATGCACTCTGCGTCACCCAGGATGGAATTAAATATGATGGCGGCAGTGTGATTCACTGTAACAACAGTTGAGAAAACCTGCTGATGTTCATCTCCTAATCCCTCAAGATTATAGACAGCTGGGATTGCAATCTCGACACTCCTCAGTGGGTCAAGATAAGTGTTGCTTATGCTCTGGTTGAACTCTTGAAGGGTGGTGTTGATGTCAGAGAGAATGGCAGCCATGTTCTTATGACCACCAGTGGTTGGAGCAGCTTGAACACTTACGTTGTCCGAGTAGCAGCTATGCTTGCTGGAATGAACAGAGGGGGAGGAGGATGATACCATAGAGGTCAGGGGACCCAACGGTGAGAAGAGGAGAGACTGGTCCATCTCATCAGGCAATAATGTAGACAAAGGGCATTTCCTGGGCCTGGACGGTGTCTGGGCTGTAGTGGAACCAGAGCGGATGATTTGTGACAAAGCAAGTGTACTGGTGGCTGTGGTCCCAGGGGTGATTGGATGGATAGTGAGCGCTGAGTCGCCATCTGTATCCTGGAGGGCGCTGGTGGATGGTGTAGCTCTTAGGGGTAGAACACGAGCGCTAGATGAAGCCATGGGCCAGGTGGTGGACACAACACTTCTGCTGGGCGGTCGATAAGCAGCAACACCTGACTGGCCACCTTTCGAACAGATTGCATCTATCTATTCAAGATATCTGAAGCCCCTGTTTCAGAAGTCGTTCAACAGTGGGCGCTACAGAGGAAGGGAATGATTAGTTCATTTCTCAGATAGGTCGTGTAGAACAAACCTTATTCCTACTGATATACTCCTGAAAGACTTGCACCTCAGAGTCAGTCTGGATGTTTGCTCCGTTGACATTGTCCCAGTGGACCCCAGATTGTCGACACCAGTTGCAAATTGCCATGTGGGTATTCCTTAGCTGTAGATATCATTAGATCAGGTGAATTATCTCAATGAAATGGCAGATTTACCTGGCCCCATTTGTACTTGATGCTGCCCAATTCTTTTACCTTTTCACTGGTGAGAAGTGGCGCAATATGGTCTGCCACTGCCTTGTATGTCGATTCCTTGAAATTTCCACCATCCCCATACTTAGCCTTGTGTTCCAGGAGGTACTCAACTAGCACATCAACTTCTACCTCAGTCCACTTTGCCTTGGCTCTAGATTATGTATCCTGAGACATTATATTGACTGCAAAGCCAAGTACTGTGATGATAGATTTAACTTGGTTGTGGATAAGCCACTGATGTTGATCTACTCGCTCAAGGTGGCAATCAGGAAAGGAATGATTCATCGTATGGGCGAAAAGAAGGTTTGTGAAATATCAGTCTCCACATGAATCCAGCACACTGTGCCGCAGTCATTGTTGTTAGTAAAAATAGGGCCAAACAATTGAAATGATGTTCCTGTTCAGACTCTTATTGATGTATGTGTCTCAGCCTGTGGCAGATGATGTGGAGTACTCCAGACTCCTCTTGCAGTGTACGTTGGATGGAGAGTGTGTGATGCCAGAAGGATGGAAGATTTTTGATGCCAACGTGGATGATTTGCATCACACATGTGTTTCACGTCAGTCTGGAAGACAAGATCTCGCAGCAGGCTCTTTTGTGGCAGCAAATCCCTTCCATCCTGATACTACCACCTTCCACATCAACCAACATGCCTCCCTCTTGCTCTCCTACCATGACTTGGAAGAAATGGAAGAAATACAACAATCCATTATTTCCAGTTTCACGGTGCACTGACATCCACTCCCCTATGACACCTTCTAACTTCATCCATAGGGACTGGACGAACATCTTGTGGCAGTCATATTAGTCACCAGCCATTATCCACCAGAACTTGTCACTGCTCCTGCTTAGAATGGGACGCTCCACTGATCACTGGCTGCCCAGCCCCACTTGATCAGCTCCTATATAAGCCTTCCAGACTAAGATTATCAGAATTAGTCGCCAAGTCCCGCACAGACACACCCGAGAACAAGTTGCTTCACGGAGATGTGCTCACAATCAAGCACCGCCAAAGCTGCTGTGATAAGTACCAAAGATGACCTTCAAGGATGTCGGCCTCATGACTTCCTTGATCGGCAGGTGGGTTTTCTCTCTTCCTGCCTTCTTACAGCTCTACAGTAGTGTCACCACAGGGGAAATCAAGTGCATCAATGCATACGACCTTGGCTTAAAATTTCTCAAATTGTAAAATTTTTTGGATACTGTTCTTCTTTCTTTGATTTAGGATTATTGGTTCAATATTTTATGCTACAATTTTATCTGTGTCTTCCCACTCTAATTCATATGTCTGTGCATTCCTCTGTCTGCCTATACTATTCATGACTCTGGAATTCACATACTCAGTTTCCACACACTGTTGTTTGGGGAAGGTCCATAGTGGGTTTTGCCACGGATGTTGTGACGGCGCTACACAGCCTTGTACTAGTACATGCCCAGCTCACGACAGTGAATAGCTGTGTCAAGGTGACATTGTCTTGGACTGCAAACTGTATGATGCATCATACACTGCTGTGGCCAGTTGTTATTTTGGTGAGTACATATTTTAAAGTACATACATTGCCCAAACTGGCTTTTGACGTTATTTCCTCTCTTTTTTATCAGTTTGAATTGTGTGACGAGTCATGTCCGAGACTCAACTTGTCAGATCATACTTTTCTTCCATGCTGTTGACTGTATTTTACGGTGTCGGCTGTGTGTAAACATGTGTATTTTTATTTCAAAAGGTATATCATCAAGTGGAACAACTTATTACTCCTTGGACAGATTCTTCTATTATGTTAAGTGAGGTCTACCTTCTCTTTCTCTTTAATCTACTTATCATGATTTGACCCAGCTACAAGAACGACCCCCCTTGCGTGAAGACCTTTGTAAGTTGAATTCCAAATGTGCAGCATGCTTGCAGTGAAAACATACTTGTTTCCCAGGTAGCAGTCATGTGATAAAAGACAAACTCACTTTGTATGATGAGGGATTGATGCTTTGAGCCAGGGTACTCATTACAATTCATGAGGGTCTGATCATTTCTGGGGGTTTGTCTTTCTGACCTACATGATGCCTGGGGACTCAGTTTACATCATGCACAATAGCCTATAAGGATATTTTGGCTCACCTGTTAAACCATGTATTACATGTGCATGGGGTTCCGTGCGTCACTACATTAGGAGTCTGATCATGTCACAAATTAATCCTCTATAGTGAACTCACTGTATGTCTCGTCCTAGACATCCTTCCGTAAACTGCTGAGGAGTCCTAGCTCCTGAACATCACCACGGTACTTGCCTACTTCCTCACTGAGAACAAGCATTGATATTTTTAGGCCCTGGTTGCAGTATCCATGCAGGGATATTTCGTCCACTGAATCTACATTTGTATGCATTGATTCCTTGTCCACCTTGCATTTGCTCACAGCCTTCTAGTTAGTGGGAGAAATATCATTGCACCACTTATATGGGTAAGGTGTACCTATGTGGTTGCAGCTTTGCCTTATTCCCATGATGTAGGTTCCTTTAGCATTCGTCGAGCTTGGTGAGACTCCATAACCCCCGGTAAACTGTAATCTGATAGGAAATCTGAACTCCAGTGTCTATTATGGGTATGTTATTGTTGATTGATTTCACCTGGCGGTATTTTCTCACCACTACCATCTAGTTATTCTCAGAAGAGCGTTGTACAATACAAATGGGTTCGTTCACTCCCATAAGTACAATTTCCTCACTATACATCCCATTTACTTGTTTTCAGTGCAGTGAAGGTCACTGGGACTATGGTTACCCTAAGATCCCCGTATTCAATAGGGGTTCTCTTTGAATTCACATCCAAACAGCTACCTTAAAATTTGCTGCACAGAACCTTGTCGTCGTCTGTCTCTCCTTTGCTACTGGAGCAGATGTTCTGATAGCCATTTGCATGACATTCTTGCTGATCCGTGAGCATGCTGCCACTCACTTCTACAGGTAAGCACATATCGTCAATTCAGATGGATCTGGTTGCAAATATTGGACTGTAAGCTCAGTACACCACTACAAATAGTAAAGTCATAGATTATCTTTGTCCTAGACATTGATTTATATAGAAATATTGACCATGTCATAGATGTCTGGGATGGATCTTTTCTATGATGGTCAATTGCCATTTATTTTCTATGGCTGATGCTGATTTTCATAGCTAATGACACTTGTGAATTTTTGATGTTACCCATACTTGACATTCATAAAAACACAATCTCAAAAGTATTCTATTCATCCATCTCGTTAGTGTTGTCAACAGCAGGCCCAAGTCCTCCAGGCATTCCATCCATAAGGCTGCAGGCTGTAGTTGTGGGTTGTCGATCTATGATCCCCCACCGTTTCCCCACATGGACCAAACCAACCACGCATTTCAAGCTGCGAACATCAGTCACAATCACTGCCCTTCTTGAATTTAAAAAGGTATTCTCGATTGTGGCATTTGTTCCACTGGTTTGCCATGGCGTTATCTGTGCAAGGATGAGTGTTTTACCACCCAGGAATGCGAACAATGGATCTGCGGGCAGGATAAGAACAAAGATCCTCTTAAGGTCAGCATATCCAACTTGGTGGATCAAGGTCCTGTTCTGGACCTCAAGTGTAAACTCGTACTATTATATCCATTAAAAACTTGAACAGAACAATAGAGTAAATGCACTTTGATGTAGCAATTTCTCCTTACTAAGGTTGCAGGTCTCCGTGTGACTGTTGTAGTCTGAAAACAATCGCCACCACCACATATCCTGAGTCTCCCGGCAAAGAAGGAGGAAATAGGGAGACGTTTCTTCACTTCACTTTCTTGCTTTCCTAAGACTTCAGCCACATACTGTGCAATTCGTTGTTGAAGCTGAGAGTCATTTGAAACCTTTTCGGTGAAAGGAGAGTGTAGAATGTGATTTTCATCTGTAGCGCAAGTGGTTATACCATACAGGTCACAGAGAATCAGAGTAGTATCTACACCCTTCCAATGTGCATTCATGACCAGCTGGTTTATCATCCTCTCGATCATTCCACCAACGCAGCTCTTCAGAAAGGTTGTACTGCACAAAAAGCTGCTTGAGTACAATTGAATGATATAGGGTTTGGTTCAGATTGCTCCATGGCTGGCTTTGCAAACAAAGGGAGCGCTGAAGATTTCCACAATAGCGTTCCATAAAGAATGACCATGTTGTCCATATGGGTTCACAAAACTGAATCCCTTCAGCTATATGGAGTAGTCCATGCACAGTGAGTGTGCAGGCTGGGAGGTGCTCAATTTGATGCTGATAGTAATACCTTGGTACATGAATCATGCATGTGATTTATCATATCTCATAATAAGTCAATGGAGCATATCTTTTATACTTCTTGACCCACTTCTGTAGCCTGTCCTGTATGTCATTGACCTATTCCACTGTAATCCCAAACTGCAGAGTGATCTTCATGATCATGCTGAGCTCTAGCATATGCATGTAGTATTTCTTCTTGGGGAAGCGATTCTTGAGAAGTAGAGGGGCTAAGTAGATGAACCAGAAACACCATGATTTAGCTATGAAAAGAGATCATTGCATTGCGATGTTTCCAAGAACACGAACAAAAGATGCTGGGATATGATAAACAGTGGCAGCAGTTTCTTCTTCAATCACCTCCCAGATATGTGGTACAATTCTGAACTTGTTCTCTCCAATGTCAAGTCCTTTGAACTGTCCAGTCCACAAGTCAATAAGATTTGGAACAATGTTTTCAAGCAAAAGATGAAACCACTCCCATGGTATTGAGCATGCGAAATTGAGTGAATGGACTCGGCATAAACCAGGTAGGCCACGGATACCTGTTTCCTTTGCTATCCTTTCCTTTGCTGCCCCTGATGCCACAAAGGAAACCTGCTCAGATACAGACAGAAAGTCTTCATGCATCCGAAGTGGCAGATCATTGGGGTTCCACATGGTAAGGCCTTGACCTTCGGAATGATCCTTAGGGGGGCAAAGTGGTACATAATATACCTTTCCAAGACCATGGACAGCTTTGATATTGTACAAGTGGCAAGGGAAAATAGAGTTATGTCCCTTGATGTTCAGAAACTTTTGGACAGCAAGAATATCCCCTAATTTAAGAATAACGTATGCATGGAGGCTGAACATATCCCATTGTGAGGAATCAAAGGTAGGTATGCCATGTGCAAGCTGTGCAAGCTCGTCATCAAGTGGTGACAGAAATGATGCAAGATCTTTGGGTTGACAAGGACCAGGAATGATTCCAACACAGATAAGATTTGAGAGATGAGTGCAGAGTTGAGGAGGGATGTTGTAATTTAGTAAGAGGATAGGAGTTGCAAGCAGGGCATTCTGGCATTTGTAAAGCAGGTAGCTGTCGATACAGAGTGCAAGTGCAATATCACGAGCATCATCAAAGTAAATGTGTTCTAATTCCTTGCCATCTACTTCAATGTATTGCCTGAGAAGCGTCTGGTAGTGAGCAGCATCAAAAATATCAGTGATTTCGGTGCCTGTTGATTGAAATCTGGCATGATATCCCATGAGCTGAATCCTCTCAACACTTTGAAAGAAGCCCTGGAGACAGGGGATGAGGAGAAAGTAGGCAAACTGGTGACGAGGTTTTCCATTTGGTTTGAACCATGACTTGCCACAGTATGGACACAAAGGAAGGCAACTATATTGGGAGGTGTAGAGAATGCAAGAGTTAATGCAGGAGTCATATTTAACTGGTGAGACACGTGTGAGCTTGGTGGCCAAATGAACAATGACATATTCTGAGTCAAGGTCCATTTTGTGTCGAAAGACAAATCTCATTTGTTGAAATGTGGACTGTGTGATCTTGCCATTGATGAGCAGGTTAAATGCATGTATATTGTCACAATCGTCCTCTGAAAGAAGTTCATTTCCTATGTCCATGTCAACAACAAGCATGAATATACTCAGTAATGGAACTTACACATGTAGAACATATCTTCTTCATTTTTCAATTGTGCAGTGGCTTCCAATTCTATGTCATTGGCATCCTCGTCAGACTGATCATCTGCTTTCCATTCCCATCCATCTTCTTGGTTCTCTATGATGGATTTGTTTTTGGATTCTGAGTCAGATATTTCAGATGATGAAACACTTGAGCAATCATGACGATCATCTTGTTCAGATCTGGTAGTGTTACCATCATTATCTATGGCAATAAAAAATTAAATGGTGCACCAAGTCATCCAGGTGATGAAAACACACCAGGTTGCTTTGTGTCTGGGTTATCCTCAGAGACTGATTTCACAGAGTGGATACTTTCAGATGCTCGAATCTTGCTGGCATGATGTTGGGCACACACTACCTTATAATGCCATTCACGTTGTCGGAGGCCAAGGATTTTTCCACATGTTGGACTGCACCAGCATTGTTTGTAATGATCTCACTTTGGTTTTAATATTTTCCAGTGACGGAGGGGCTCAAGAGGGGGTAAACTGAGATCTAATTTTTGACACATGGTGAGGAGCTTAGCATAGGCTCAGACTCTGAGCACAGAATGGGAGATTCGTCATACCCAGGATTCTCATGATTAGATCCATGATTGGTCCTGGACTGATAGGATCAATTGGCATCACTGCCTCACCTTCTGAGTCACACAACCCCTGGCTGGGGAATTTTTGCTAAGGTTGAACTCAGCTGCTTCAGCCAACTGTCGTGACCACGTCTTGAGCTGGCACTGCCAAGCCCAGTATGTATGGTTATGTCCAGAACATGCGAAATTGAAGATTATGGTGAAAGAGCATAGAATTTGTAGTGTGGTAGGTGGCAGGAACAAGCATGGTGGTGCACTACCAACTATCTTTCAGCTCACCTGCTGGCTTGCTGCCCCTGGGTCCAATTTTCCACAGAACATGCATTGACACTGCCACAAGGTCATGTGACCCAACATTAGAGCATTGCATCTGTCTGGTAATCCTTGTTGATCTGATACTTGATATGATCTAAATCATGCCAAAACAAAAACATGGGCCAATGTTGACATCTGCTTCAAGTCAGAAGTGGCAGACAACACTTGCATGCATGAGCAAAACTATTGCTGATTTACAAGTACAGCTTGCTTCCTTCAGTAGTGAGTTATCTAGTTCACACTATGTCATGCAATTGGGTTTGCTATCAAGGTAATAATACCATAGAAGAGAAGAAAAGGAAGGGTTCCTTGCCTACTACGAAGACAAGGTATGATGGTGAAATGGTTCCACGACCTCTTGGTCACCCGGGATGCAATGCAGGCAAAGGATATAACATTATCGTTTCAATGGGATGGTCTCAGAAGAGGCCACTGTACCTTCATACAAGGGTTCTTTTACGATTCTCTAATGTCATATTTGCTTATGCTTCATCCAGAATCTCATAAGAAAGCTTGCAAACAAGTACCTTGACACAACTTGCACGATAATGCAACAACATGATGATCTGTTAGTCGCAAGAGTAATTCGAAAGGTATCACACCATCTTTATGGCACATATATGCACTAAACTGTTTGTCGAGGTACAACTCTCATCAGATGAGTTAATGAAATTTGAGAAAGGATGGCCTGTAAGGAACATGCTTTCAGAGTATCTTTGGAATAGCGCCCAGCAAGAGAAAAAAAGGTTGGAGATGATAGAGGTAGGTTAACTCCAAGTCTTCCCCCACTCATACAGGCCAGGAACATCATTTACAGCATATGAATGGAAAGCAACGTGCCAGTGTACTATCCAGTGAAGAAGAATCAGTCAACTTGAACTTACAAGACAACGATGATGTTAGTGAAATTTCATATGAAGAGGAAGATAGTGACTCAGATGAAGACTTGCACCCAGACAGTGAACTTGAAGAAGATACTGACATTGATGACGGGTCTGATGATGAAGTCCGAGGGAAATGGAACAAGAAGGGTCATCTGAAGACCTCAGGACCTCGAACCGATGGTCATCATGACAGGAGCATCTGGGGTATTTGTGGTTCACTCAGGGATTCTACTAATTGACTCCCATTGAAGGTGGTCACAAACGGTGTCACGATGACACAGAGCCTGCCCCAAGTCGTAAACAGTGTCGTGATGACGTGGAGCCTGCCAATGCTGAGACAGGACCAAGTCGCAAATGGTGTCACGATGACACAGAGCCTGCCCCAAGTCGTAAACAGTGTTGTGATGACGTGGAGCCTGCCAATGCTGAGACAGGACCAAGTCGCAAATGGTGTCGCGATGACACAGAGCCTGCCCCAAGTCATAAACAGCGTCGTGATGACGTGGAGCCTGCCAATGCTGAGACGGGACCAAGTCACAAATGGTGTCGCGATGACACAGAGCCTGCCCCAAGTCGTAAACAGTGTCGCGATGACGTGGAACCTGCCAATGCTGAGACGGGACCAAGTCACAAATGGTGTCATGATGACATGGAGCCTGCCCTGAGTCATAAACAGCATCGCAATGACATGGAGCCTGCCAATGCTAAGACGGGACCAAGTTGCAAATGGTGTCGCGATGACACAGAGCCTGCCCTGAGTCGTAAACAGTGTCGTGATGACATGGAACCTGCCAATGCTGAGACAGGACCAAGTCACAAATGGTGTCGCAATGATGTGGAGCCTGCCCTGAGTCGTAAACAGTGTCACGATAACATGGAGCCTGCCAATGCTGAGATGGGACCAAGTTGCAAACAGTGTTGTGATGACATAGAGCCTGCCAATGCTGAGACGGGACCAAGTCACAAACGGTGTTGCGATGACACAGAGCCTGCCCCAAGTCGTAAACAGCGTCGCGATGATGTGGAGCCTGCCAATGCCAAGATGGGACCAAGTCGTAAACAGCGTCGCAATGACGTGGAGCCTGCCAATGCTGAGATGGGACCAAGTTGCAAACAGTGTCATGATAACACTGAACTTGTGAAGGCACCTCTCTCTAGTAAGAACCCAAAGGATCAGTCAAGGCAGAAAGACAAGGTAAGTTTTCATATACAATATCATTGTCTGGATTCATATTCTTGTAAAAGACACACAGTGGGACACCTCAGATGGACCACGATGGCACATTCAACACCAGTGCTAATGAATTAGACTTGGACCATATGGATGAGATGGTCGAAATTCCCAAGATATGTCCCAGCTTTAGTTGCTCAGACGTCATTCCAGGGGACATTCCCATGCAACTCAAGACAGCACTTATCCAATACGTCCATCTTTCCAATGAGAACAAATCTGACGCGCGGTTAGAAGCAGACATCTGCATCCTAATCAGGCGCATGCATGACTGCATGCACTATCTTGAACTCACATGTGAAAAGAAATGGCCAGCTACAATGATCATCTTCAAAGATATTCCGAACCGAGTATTGGCCATGTACAATGAACTCAAGAATATCATGTTTGATGAAGAAGCATGTGAAAATCTGTTTCTCTGGAACTGTTTCGAAGCAAACCTCGAGCTGGATGGGTGGTCAACTGCACACTTTGCTCAGATGTGTGCTTCAGAAATCCCAATGATGTCAGAGGTCTGGAGAAATTCATGCGGGGGATAGTAACCTATCAGGTTGATCCGACATGGTATATCTGACACCTCCACTTCTAGTTACGGGTCGAAAGGAACTGCGATTGTCTTGCATACTCTCATGCAACTCTTCCCCCTCAATATGCCCACAGATGCATTTCGCCCACTTCCAGTGTTACACTACCTCAATTATTTCATTGTTCCTCATGTCATAGCATGACTGATTGGCAAAGATTTGAAGACAGGTACTCTTAACGTGTATAGCATCATGACCACAAGTAATGATGCTGGTGAATCCATCAATCCGGAAGCCGACGAGGACAATGAACTTGACATGATTAACCGGAGAACAACTGTTGCTTTGAAGGGTGTTTGGGGGCACGAGCAAAAAGAAATGGAGACGGCCGCAAAAACCCTTCTTTCTTTGCAAAACTATAAAACACTGGAAGCAGACGAGAACAGAGTATGTCATATATAGTTCAGTGCTGAACTGAGGGTTCAACAGGTCATGCTATCTAGCCATGCCTGAGACCTCGACTCATCATTCATCCACCAAAGCTACAAACGGAAGGGGCTCACAGTGAGACCTCAAAGGAGACTGAACCAGATCAGGACAAGGTGAGTTATATTACCATTAATCAATAGTTTACAAGGACTGTTTAGATGGTTGATGGCACGAGCGCATTGGTGGTTCAGAAACCTGCAAATACAACCTTGAAATCTAGCAGCTCCCAGCCACTGAGGAAGAAAGGTCACTCTAAGAAGCCCACCATGGCAGAGATTGAGCCTGGGCCATCAACGAGAAGGTCGACTTGGTCTACTGGCAAGGGCTGAAATTTTTAGGATCCTCCAAGTTTTGAGACTCGTTTTTATGTTTTCATTTTCACATCCACTCGCTCTTGCTGTATTCATGCATGTAGTAGCCCACACAAAATGCACAAGATCTGAATCATAATATTACGAGCTCGAGGGTGACAGTATTAATTGTCAATTTTCAATGGCCCCAATGTAGAAAAATATATGTGCAGTCGGTAAAAAAACAATGTCAGGGTTATGACCAAGTCTATGAAAATTAAGGGGATGGTCATTGAAATTTTATTAGATGCAATGTCAGATTCAATGTCACATTTTGCCATAGATTTTCTACGACAGACGATGTTTCTCAACGACTGTGCCATTTATTGTTTGTGGATAAGACAGTGATATTTTATGACTGTACTATCCGTAGTGCACATTCTGGAATGCCTCACTGTGTATGCAGTGAACTCAGGTATCTGGACAGCTACATTTGATGTTTTGGCAGCTGTCTTGGTGGGTGACATCTGGCTCGGTGGATCATTTCACTGAAAGCATCATGATAATAGATACATGCTACACCAGGACCAATCTATGAGATGTTCACTTTTCCACTTTGCCTCGTTTACTTCAATGCACTGCTTGGCAACTTGAATGTGAGGACATATCTTTGGAAAACAGTGATGACATGCGATGTTGATATGGATTTGATTGCTACCGGCCCGGATCCACAGGGGTCCGGTAGTAATGGGGAAATCAAACAACATATAGAGGTGAGATCATTCACTTCTGAAGAATTGGTAGGTTTTCATGCCTATCCAAACTGCTTTAAGTCATCTTACCGGACAACAATAGTCGCAGCAGGCAATTTGGCAGACAGTTGAGGTGGAACAGTTTCCAGATGCTGATTTGGACTAGTTTACAGCGGGCCTGTAAAGTTGCAACGGGTTGATTGTCGACCATGTAGATCCCCTCCTTATCTTTCTCTTGTATTCACCCGTTCCTCTGACTTATTGGCATACTGTTTGGATAAATGATAAGCGGTCTCTTCACCCTCGATGGACAACTTACATAGATCCTCTGATTATGATATGCAATGCCTGTCTGTGCAGAAGATTTCATCTTTATATAATAATGGCCACCGCAGGTTCACAGACTCGGTGACCTGGAATCGACAGTTGGTTTGTGTCACATTGCCCGGGCCACTCTCCTTCAGTGTGATGACATACTTTCCCACCATATTGACCTAGACAAGCATTCACCCACTTATCGAGCCTCACACATTTTGCAGCAGGCCCATTAATTCTCCAAGGGCTGATTTGATATGGCAGAGGATTAGTTGGTCCACCTCAGGTAGCTCCTTTCCAAGTCAGAGGCAATAAGGGTTGAGACCCATTTTTTGTAGGTGAAAAATGGTCTCTTAGACCAAACATCCAAATGGATCACTCATTACACCTCATGTGAGCCTCACTGTGCTTCTCTAGCAGTCCGCCAGTACTTCTGTAAGCTGTAGTACCTCCCACATGACCCCTCATACACTACCCATTGCCCTCATGAGAGGTTGTCATTTCAGACACAGAATCAGTACCACATCTCCATTTTTCAAGTTTGATCGTCACCGATACTCAGCGGACCGCTAACGTTCCAACATTTAGCTATCGTTTCGATAAATATAGTGTCAGGTAGTAGGTCCGAACCCGACTTGGATATGAGTCGACAGATGCAGTAGCTCCCATGGACCTCGCGAGTAGCTCTTGGGGACCTCAGGAGCGCCTTGTGGGTGGCCTTCAACCAACAACATGACAGCGCCAGCGTTGTGTGGACATCATGGTGTGTCGACCGCTACTGCTGGCCCCTACCACCGTTCCGTGTGGCTCCAGCAGTGACACTGTTGTCGCTGCATTGCGCCGAGTCATTGTGTGAAGAATCAGTGTGACCTAACATGGCGACGTGGACATCATGATCACATTGTCACACTCAGGTTGCGAGATAGCGCGAAACTCAACAAGGAGTCTTGGTGGATGTGGCAACACTGTGATGTTTCCTCGGAGTATAGCCTCAGGACCACGGACTGATCCCAGAACAAGGCAGAGGCCAGGGAGAGGTCCCGTCTCAGAGGCCTATTTTAGCTGATGCAGAAATTGGTCTGCGTCGTAGATCATGACTCAAGCCGAAGAAATGGTGATGTAGGTTTCCATACCCAGACTCGGAGGAACTGCCTCATTGCGTCACTGATCAGAGATAAAAAAAAAGGAGATACCAACCTCCTCGGGTCGTCCGACTTGGACGACATACACTGCCACTGCAGTTATCAAAGTCCGCCGTTCTATTGCCACTAGTTTGTCCTAGCGAGGTCGCCGAAATGGTTGACTATCAGCAGCGGATGTCAAGTAGCTCAGGGACCCTTGGGTCCTCGACCCGCTGTGAGTAGTACTACAGTCGCGGGGTGTTCTCATGACTTATCCTCCAGATTGATATGCCCAGCTTACGACGCAGTGAATAGCAGTACCAAGATGACGTCTCACTGGGCTGCAGAACGTATGATGCATCAGGTTCTGCTACGGCCAATTTTTATTTCGGCGGGTACATATTTTAGAGTCCATACATCGCCCAAATTGCTTTTGACACCATTTCCTCTCTTTGCTACTAGTTTGAGTTGCGTGACGAGTCATGTCAACCGAGCTTGCTAGATCATACTTTTCTTCCATGCTGTCGACCGCATTCTATGGTGTCGGTTGCATGCAAACGTGCGTATTTTTTCCTCCGAAATGTATGTCGTCAAATGGAA
>JBBPTW010000363.1:0-15834 GCA_038094575.1 Phylloporus cf. nigrescens
GATTAGTCCGTACAGTGGTCGATAAGTCTATATGAGTAAGAGAGAAACAAAATAAAAATGAAACGTAGAAAGCGGAACGAGTGACCGGATGCATGACCGGATGCATGACCGGATAGTATACCGGATACATAGTCTGGTGTTAGTCCGGTACCAGAATAAACAAATACGTACTTGATTGTGAGCGGATAGACGTGGGACACTAAGGGACGTTTTGAAGGACACTCTTGAACACTATGGGAACCTAGAAAGACTGGGTATGAGCCCCTACGAACGTAAGGAGCACTGAGCTCCTACAGCGAGACACAATGATTTACTGTAGTCATCATGATTCCCCCCAAAATATGCTGTGTGTTGATGGATGCTATCCTCAGTCTCCTTCAAATTCTTCTCATCTCCTTGATCAAGCTTACTGAGAATCAAAATCCGCCTAGAACGGATTCTATCCCTTATCACACATCAATACTTTCTGGCCATCAGTGGGTTCTCGAGCTGATATGTGGACATCCTGATCATATTCGCTGTGAGCTTGGAATGTGAAAAGAGGTTTTTCTACAGCTTGTCTTTGAACTACACCAAGCAGGTCACAGAGACTTGAGGAATGTGACACTTGACAAGCAGCTTGCGATCTTTCTCTACACCTGTGTGACAGGTCTTACAACATGGCACGTCAGTGAACGTTTTCAGCGCTCTAGTGACACCATCTCTCAGTAAATACCTAACTAGAAGTAGCTCAATCACGGAATTTATCATTGTTCAGATACTTCTGCAAAATGGTAGATATTTTATTGAGCCCGCCATTCTATACCACTTATGTGCAGTTTCCCTTGAGTGATACTATCCCATCGAAGATACGGCACAACCCAAAGTTTTATCTCTACTTTCGAAATGCGATTGAAGCAATTGATGGCAGTCACATTGCTATTACTCCCCCAGCTAGCCTCTGACAGAAGTATCGAAATCGCAAAGGATTTATATCACAGAATGGTCTTTTTGCATGCAATTTTGATCTTCAGTTCACATATGCACTTACTGAGTGGGAAGGCTCAGCAGCAGATGTGTGAGTCTATGCCGATGCAACTGCTACTAATCTTCAGATCCCCCCTGGCAAGTATCTACTTGCTGATCTTGGTTTCCCGATGTGCAGCAGCCTGCTTGTTCCATTCTGTGGTATGTGATATCACCTTGCAGAGTGGGGGTGAGTGTCACATCACGATATTTTTACTAAGTACAGCTCCGCCCTTCCACTTTTGAACTCTATCATACCTCTGGACTTATCTCTTTGTTATCTTATCTTCTGACCTTTGAACATATCCACACTTCCTTTTATGTTCATCCTTGTTCTCTACTTTACATCTTATCTTCATTTGTACTAGTCTCGCTTCATAGATACCTCTGCACATTGCCCTACTGCAGATATGGAGCACAGCTCCGGTACTCCTAGTATCCAGAATTCCGTCTTACTCAGTCTCTCCATTTCTACAGCTATGCTCCATCTTATTTACAAATCTGATACAACTCTGTAGTATATAACTCCTGTAATCTTAGCTGAATATTCTTCAGTTCAAATATCAACTTAGTTTCCTCTGTCCTACTCCATCCTCGAGTCTCTTGACTCACTCTAATCCTTTCAACCCTCTGACCCATGAGGACTGCGAGTACAAGGGTGCAACACATAAGTCTTGCACCAAGAGTCCTTGCCAACTCCATCCAACTCCATTGGTAATACCCTCGGACCTACCACTGGAATAGCCCAGAGGAATCGAACTTAACAGTATATTCAAACTCACACTTGTACTTGCCCCCACCATGTCGTGCACCACCACATGTCATGAACAACTAGAATCAATCTTTGGTTCTAACCGCACCATTCCTGGAGACTTCCACAGCCTCACTGCACAAGGAGAATTAGATCCATCCATCTCCTCCATACCTCATCGTCATGCTCGACCTCACAACCCCTTCACTTCTCCACTAACTCTGCTGCCTGAATCCCGGTACTCTGGTGAAGAACAACCAACTGAAGAAGAACCACTTGACCAAATCCCCGAGGATCATGGCGATGATGAGCCCCCATCCGATCCTTCATCAGAATCTTCCTCAGAATCTGATCTGGAGGAACCACCCCCTAATCTCCCAAACAACAACAATCCAGATAACAATGGCCCGTTAGGCTTCAAACCTTTCAACCAACTCACGAACGCCATCTGGAAAATGACTCGGCAGGCACTCTGCCACAAATCTTCCAACTCTGCCAAAAACAAAGTCCGGGAACCAGATCCATTTGACGGACTGGACCCCAAGAAGCTCCGCCCCTTCATAGTACAGTGTGAACTGAACTTCCAAGCAAAATCCGAAGGCCTTTCACCATGAACGGTCAAAAGTCACCTTTGCCCAGTCATACCTACAAGGCGTAGCCCTTGAATACTTCGAACCGGACTTGCTCAGAGCAGGACCCCCACACCTCTGCCCACTCTGGATGGACAGATGGGAGGACTTTCTCCTCAAGCTCCAATCAAATTTTGGTCCTCACGACCCCATCAGAGATGCAGAAGCTCAGCTCAAGTACCTCCGCATGAAAGAGAACCAGCAGATCTCCAGCTACATCGTCCAATGGAACTGCCTGGCCAGCCAAGTCCAGGAATGGGGTCCTGGCGCACTTTACCAGAGTTTTTACAATGGACTCCCTGACTGCATCAAGGATGAATTATCCTGACAAGGGAAACCCCACGACCTCTACGACCTTCGTGGGCTTGCCCAACAAATTGACCATCGTTATTGGGAACGCAAGGAGGAGGTCAACAGGTTGATCAAGGTATCTGGTTCCAACTCTGGGAGCCACCCCAAGGGCACTCCCCCTCCTTCATCATCTGCTTCCAACTCCAAAACCTCCAAGACCAGAAGTCCTGATCTCAAGGACACCAAGTCCGGTAGTTACTCAAACTCCAGAGCCTCCACAATATTCAAGCCTGACCTGTCATCAAAGTTGGGCAAAGATGGAAAGCTTACAGTGGCTGAGTGCAAACGCCGCTTCAACAACAAGCTTTGTATGTTCTGTGGGCAAGCTGGACACATGGCTAAAGAATGCCCTAAATCATCCTCCAAAGCAGCTAGGGCCTGTGCCTTAAAAACTGAAGCACCAGAAGCCTCTAGCACAGAGGTGGAAAATTAGCTAGCAACCTTGATGACTCCGCATGGAATCGAGGTTGCGTTGACTCCGTCCGTTGTAGGAGCTCAGTGCTCCTTACGTTCATAGGGGCTTGTCCCCTGTCTTTCTAGGTTCCCATAGTGTTCAAGAGTGTCCTTCAAAACGTCCCTTAGTGTCCCGCGTCTATTCACTTGTGATCCAGTATGTATTTGTTTATTCTGGTACCGGACTAACACCAGACTACATATCCGACATACTATCTGGTCATTCATCTGGTCACTTGTTCCACTTTCTATGTTTTATTTTTATTTTGTTTCTCTCTTACTCATATAGACTTATCGACCGCTGTACGGACTAATCAGTCTTCGTAGGCCCACATGGTCCATGAGCTCTTTGTACATTTATTCTCTCTATTGAGTTCAGGTCATACCTCATCTCACTTCATACCTTGATACCACCATCACCGGACTCGAGCTGTCACTTATATTCTAACTTCATATTTTGTTTCTTGATATTGTTGGCAGTTGACTGACACTGTCACTTTATTCTCATCTGTACCTTACTTAGTTGCAGGGTATGCCCGGACTATAAAAATCTTGTACCTTGTTCCAAATGGACAGGTTTTTGCACCCCATCGTTCATCTCACTAAGTGTCAGACTCTATCGTCGAGTCTTCATGACGCTTTCCCTTATTGTTTGTCTTTTGTCTTTGTTGCTGTTTGTCTTATCCGCCATATCCAGTATGCTATCCAGTACCGGAAACTATGCATCTGCTTCACTTATGAGTCCGGAATCGACCAGACTTGTCCATTTGCGCTCAGGTCTTCTCATAGCAACACCTTCTCACCCTACCAACCTTACCAAGGAACCCCTGGGACAAGTCTAACTCGCACCCACCACTTTTATCATCACCCAACTTTTTATCTTTCTTATACCATGCACTGAAAGAGGTCTGCCTCAATGCATTCGCGCTTTCCGACCCCCGCTCCCTCATGCCCTCCATCTCTATTCTTTCACATAAAGCCCTGCCATTTCCCGCACTTGTAGACTCTGGATCTTCCGATTGTTTTATAGATACTTCCTTCATTAATAATCATAAACTTTCAACCTACCCCATACCCCCGCTCCTACTCCGTTTGTTCAATGGAACCTCCAACTCAACCATCACTCAAGCCATCGACCTCTCCATCCACTTTCAAACTGGTGACATCACTCCGACAACATTCTATGTTACTCTGCTGGATGGCTCCTGTTCTCTTGTGCTGGGACACAACTGGCTCACTCACTACAATCTGTTGATTGATTGGGTATCAAGCAGTATTTCGTTCCGCTCACCTGGACAGACCTTGCCAGCAACTCCGAGTCTACCCCTGCAGACTCCGGACTTACCCCCCTCTGGTCGACCCAATCTCCTCTGATGCATCAAGCTTCTCTGACCATATGGCTCTGCCCATTGCAATAATCAGCGCACCTGCATTCGCGCTGGCTTGTCGCCTCGAAGGCTCTGTGCAATTTAGCCTGCAACTCCAGAATGGAGAGAGCAACCTCCGCGCCTCCTTCTCTGCACCCGAGCCAGCCAATCTCTCTGCAGTCCCTGAGAACTATCATGACTTTGCAGATGTATTCAGCAAGAGCAAGGCATCCAAACTTGCTCCGCATCAAGAACATGACCTAAAAATTGACTTAGAGGAAGACGCCTCCCCTCTGCTAGGCACCACCTACTCCCTCTCCACCTTTGAGCTTGAGTCCCTTCAGACGTTCCTCGACGAACACCTTGCCAATGGTTTCATCCGTCCTTCTTCCTCCACCCATACTACTCCAGTCCTCTTTGTCTGCAAAAAGGATGGTTCACTCCACCTCTGCATTGACTTCCAAGGACTCAACAAGATCACAAGGAAAGATCACTATCCCCTGCCCTGCATCTCTGACCTCCTAGATGCGCCTAGCCGTGCTCAGATCTACACCAAAATTGACCTCTGGCACGCATATCATTTGGTCCAAATCACCAAAGGCAACGAATGGAAAACATCCTTCCGGACACACTATGGTTCCTACGAATGGCTCGTTATGCCTTTCAGACTTACCAACGCTCCGGCAGCATTCCAACATTTCATTAATACCATCTTCGCTGATCTGCTAGATATTTGTGTGGTCGTCTACC
This sequence comes from Phylloporus cf. nigrescens, assembly GCA_038094575.1. Classification (NCBI taxonomy): domain Eukaryota; kingdom Fungi; phylum Basidiomycota; class Agaricomycetes; order Boletales; family Boletaceae; genus Phylloporus; species Phylloporus cf. nigrescens. The sequence continues at coordinate 5,307 of JBBPTW010000363.1, forward strand.
TTGACAACATTCTCATTTACTCCGAAGATAAAGCCTCCCACAAAGAGCATGTCCGTGAGGTACTCCGACTTCTCCATGAGCATGGACTGTACGCCAAGCCTGAAAAGTGCGAGTTCCATACTGACTTCACTGAATATCTTGGATACAACCTATCTTCCTCTGGACTTACAATGTCCCTGGAGAAAGTCCAAGCTATACAAGAATGGCCCGAGCCTCGAAAGGTCAAGGATGTGCAATTCTTCCTTGGCTTCGCAAACTTCTACCACTGTTTCATTCATAATTACTCCGATATAGTCACTCCTTTAACCCGTCTTACCCGCAAAGGCACTCCATGGAACTTCTCCGACAACTGTCGCTCTGCCTTCTGGAAGTTAAAGAATGCTTTCACCTCCACTCCCATCCTCACCCTCTGGATTCCTGATGCTCCGATGATTGTAGAAACTGACACCTCTGATTATGTCATCGCTGGCATTCTCTTGATCTGCTGTCCGGACAAAGAGATCCGGCCAGTCGCTTTCTACTCCTGGATGCTCCATGCAGCGGAACTCAACAACAACACCCACAACAAGGAGCTGCTCACCATCCATGAAGTATTCCATACTTGGTGACACTACCTGGAGGGCTCCATGATCCTGGTCGACATCATGACGGACCACAAGAACCTGGAGTACTTTGGCACGACCAAACTCCTGACTTGTCGCCAAGCTCGGTGGTCGGAATTCCTCTTCCAATTCAACATGGTTGTGTGTTTCCACCCCGGACGCCTTGGCGCAAAGCCCAATGCCCTAACTAGATGATGGGACGTCTACCCCAAAGAAGGGGATAGGGACTACACTCACATCAACCCACACAATTTCCACCCTGTCTTCACTCAGGAACAACTCGCTGCGTCCCTAAGAGCTACCTGCCTTGCAACTCCGGTCCTTCGTGCTGGTCTCCTCTTTGACATCGAGTCACTCCACAATGACATCCTCTTTGCCACCGCCTCCGACCCTGCTGCCTCTACCCACCTCTCCACCTCTAAAGACTTGCACTGGTCCATTGACACCAAAGGGTTCCTATGTCTAGACAACCGTATCTACGTTCCGGATGACAATGACCTCCGTCTCTGCATGCTCCATTACAAGCACAATCATCCGGTCTCTGGCCACTTCAGACAGAACCATACACTAGAGCTAATCCGTCGAGAATATACCTGGCTGGGAATTCACAATTTCGTCAAGAAGTATGTCTCCTCCTGCACAACCTGCGCCCGTGCGAAGGCCCCTAGGCACAAGCCCTATGGACTCTTAAAACAGCTCCCCATCCCCGAGAAGCCCTGGAACTCCATTTCCATGGACTTCATAGAACAACTCCCCGAGTCCTCTGGACATACCGCAATCCTAGTCGTCATTGACAGACTCTCAAAGCAATGCATCTTCATTCCAACAAACGACAGGATCATATCTCCAGAACTCGCCAAACTATTCCTCACCCATGTCTTTTCCAAGCATGGAGTCCCCTCCCACATCACCTCTGATAGAGGTTCGGAGTTCGTCTCTCATTTCTTCCGCTCACTCAGTAAAGCCCTAGACATCCGACTCCACTTCACCTCTGATTATCACCCGGAAGGAGATGGTCAAACAGAGCGCATGAACCAAACATTGGAACAGTACCTCCATATCTACTACAACTACCAACAAGACAACTGGGCAGAACTCCTGCCCCTAGCAGAGTTCGCCTACAACAACGCTCCGAACACAACCACCAGTGTCTCTCCATTCTTTGCCAACAAGGGTTACCACCCAAACATCACTGTGCACCCAGAGCAAGACCTCACTTCCAATCGAGCATGAGAATACTCCATAGACCTCAACACCCTCCACCAACACCTCCGTGAGAAGATTACTATCACCCAAAAACAATACCAAGATCCCACAGATGCTAAATGAACTCCGGCTCCGAACCTTAAAGTCAGTGACCAGGTTTTCATCAAGGCCAAGTACTTCTGCTCTACATGCCCATCCAAGAAGCTTGCAGAAAAAAACTTGGGGCCATATCCTATCATTGCTCAAGCAGGCACGCACTCCTTCACACTCCGACTTCCAGACTCCATGAAGTCCGTACATCCAGTCTTCCATATATCACAATTAGAACCCACCGTCCCCAACACAATTCTGAACTGGGTTCAACCTCCACCACCCCCAGTAGAGGTTGAGGAAGAACTCAAATACGAAATCGCAGAGATCCTAGACTTGAAAATTGACCACAGACGTCGGGGTTGTAAACTCCTGTACCTTGTCCGCTGGTCCGGGTATGAAGGAACTGATAAAGAGACCTCTTGGTTACTAGCCACGGAACTTGACCATGCCTTGGAACTCATTACAGACTTCCACTCTCGATACCCAGACAAGCCTGGTCCGCACACCACTCAGTTCGCTCCGACCCGACCTTAAACAAAAATCAGAGATACCGGACTTAACGCTAGAACTCACCAAACCTCTCAGGAACCACGACTCTGAATCCCTGAGTCCCAAACTCTGTCAGCCCTATGTGACCCTTACCTTGGGTAAAGAAGGATACAATACCTCCACATTTGCTTTTCCCACTCCTTCTCCTCACTACTGAAAGCAATGCAAGCCCCAGCTACCTGCTTCTACCATTTCAATCAAAATGGTACATTTATCTATGCTCGCCTCGTTAACTCCACTTCTGCCTATGCATTAGGATTTGAGGCTCTATCTCCACCTTGCCACAACACACTAGTGGCCATATACATTCCCAGCCAAGCACCACCCATTGTAGTGGGGCAGACTACCAGAATCATTAGCCACTGGAAGGATAGCCTGGATATTTGTATCACACCATCCCAAACAAACTCTTCCTCACCCATCACCACATTTACACTACGAATACCAACCCTCTGGTATCGATTACCTTTTCATCTCTCCCTTTACCATAGATACCACCTGCAGCATTACCACCCCCCACCTCACCTATATGGGCTTGATGACTGCAATCCCACCTATTTTACAGAGGTATCATCCAATGTAGTACCCCCTTCACCCAACCATTACCTCCTAACTCCGCTCCTCCCCTTTTCCACATCCTCATCTTTCTTTGAGAGAAGGATACTAGAATAAGCCAGCTCTGTTGTAACTCCACATGGGAATCAATCAGTTGTAATAGCTACCCATGTCAAGGAGTTCCATCTCAAGCGTGACTGCTACTTCCAACCTCCATTTCACTCCGACTAAAGTGCTCTAATACCACTTTATTCCAGCCAGGTACAAAACTGCAAACTACTTATGAGCCCTCCACACCGTCCTCCACTTTCCCCTCTGCGTCCTCCTCTGCATCCATCTCTATGTCCTTCTCCTTCTCCTTCTCCTTCTCCATCTCCTTCTCTCTCTTTTGTTCCTTCTCCTTTTTCTCCTTTTCCAGCTCTGCCACCTCCATCAACTGCTCCAACCTCTCCAAAATGCGCATGACACGTGTCAGGATCTTGTTTTGACGAGCCAGGAGCTCGTTCTGCTCCTGGAGGTGGCCGTTCCAGACTTGTCCAGTATGTCGGAGGTTGAGGATGGCCTCTGTGATCTGCTGGAGGTAGCCCCTCAGATTGGGACCACCCTTGGAGCGCCGACTCAGCCCTGCCTCGGCATTCTCGGTCTTTGCCCTCTTCTTGGGCCTCCCTGTCTCCTCCATTGAGCCCTGCTTCCATTTTAGCTTCTCCGAACCCTTGTCATTGTCCTCCTCATCCTCACCATCTATTACCACCACCTCCTTCTTTCTCCTCTTCCGCTCCAGCTTCTCCTCCCCGGGACGCTCGCACTTGGCCTTCACCTCCTGGCACTCGAGGCACGACTTGGACTTACCTGTGCCCCACTCACACGAGAATCCGCGGTGCTCACATTGGACGCACTGTGCCTCTGTTGCCTCTGCTCTCACTTTTCCCTTTCCCTTTGCCTGCTGAGAAGCCGCAACCCCCATGGCCTTTACGGAGTCAGCTCCGTTCCATGCAGTGCAACGGTCACTCACCTGCTTCCTTGCAGCCTTCTCTGCTTCCTCTGTCCTCCATTGCTCCTCCGCTTCCACATCATGTTGTGCTTGTGCCTTGGCTTCCCGACACACCTCCTCCTCAGCTTTTCGACACACCTCCTCTTCAGCCTTCCTGCGCATGGCTTCTTCTTCCTCTGCTTTGCAACACGCCTCTTCCTCCTTCTTCACCTTGGCGTGGTGCCTCCACTCAGTGGCCTTCACGTCCCAGAGTGCGTCATTGTCGTCCCTGCACTCTGCAAGGTGGGCGTCATCCCAGGTGGTGATATTGGAGATGTTAGACATAGTGAGGTTGTGTTTAAAGTCAACCACGAGAAAATGGTTGGACTTTATACTCCAGATTGAATTTGGACTCCGCATTGTCCTCGGCTAGAACAACCTTCAGAGGTTCAGGCCTAAGGGGGGGATACTGTCACATTGCAATATTTTTACTAAGTACAGCTCCACCCTTCCACTTTTGAACTCCGTCATACCTCTGGACTTATCTCTTTGTTATCTTATCTTCTGACCTTTGGACATATTCACACTTCCTTTTATGTTCATCCTTGTTCTCTACTTTACATCTTATCTTCATTTGTACTAGTCTCGCTCCATAGATACCTCCGCACATTGCCCTACTGCGGATATGGAGCATAGCTCCAGTACTCCTAGTATCCAGAATTCCGTCTTACTCAGTCTCTCCATTTCTACAGCTATGCTCTGTCTTACTTACAAATCTGATGCAACTCCATAGTATATAACTCCTGTAATCTTAGCTGAATATTCTTCAGTTCAAATATCAACTTAGTTTCCTCTGTCCTACTCCATCCTCAAGTCTCTTGACTCACTCTAATCCTTTCGACCCTCTAACCCATGAGGACCGCGAGTACAAGGGTGTGACACATAAGTCTTGCACCAAGAGTCCTCACCAACTCTGTTGGTAATACCCTCGGACCTACCACTGGAATAGCCTGAAGGAATCGAACTTAACAGCGAGCTTCACAATGGTATGTTTTTAGTTCTCAGACTCAGCGAATTTTAGTATGTTAATTGCATATCCATAGTCCACAGAACAAAGAGGAGTTATTCAACCTACATCATGCATCCACTCAGAATGTTGTTGAAAGAATATTTGAGGTCCTCAAATGCCAATTCTGTATTCTCTTGCTTTCTCCTGAGTTCTCCCTTAAAGTACAGGCCCAAATTCCTACTGCACTATGTGCAATTCATAATTTCATTCATGAACATGATGCTGAGGAGGATAGCTCAGATTCAGATGAATCCAACAACTCAAACTTGGAGGGGGATGAAGTTCATCAAGATCCCAAGGATGCACCAGTGCCAGATCTGGTGGAAGCCAAAAACATGGATCAGGCCTTGTTAATGCACGAAGAAATCGCAGAAGGAATATGGGCTGACTATCAGAATATATTGCAAGAGAGGCAAGCAGGGGAGTTACATGAACACAACTCGGAATCAGATAGCGACAAAATGTAACACTAGTACATGATTGTGAAACAAAGAAAGCTGCATGTGCATGTATGCCAAAACTAATCATCCACAGGCCTGGATGAGTCCAAGTCATTGTCAGCCTTATGCTTGTTGTAGACTTTATCCACAAATACTGCATGATCATGATCGTTGAAGGAAAGGAACATTGATGCAGATTTCTCATGATCAGCAAAGTATTGCCCTACAGCAATCATCTTATCCGAGTCTGAATCATCCGTGCCAGCGAAGCCTGAAATGTTGTAGAGCGCTGAGGTTGCTTCACCTATGGGGTCTCAAAAGCCAGTTAAGATGGTGTCATGCACATTTTGAATGGTGCTGTTCACAGCATGAATTGTAATCAGCTGGGAGTGACTTTCCTTCAAAGTTCTGGAGGCGGCATGTGAAGCAGTGGTTCGGGTGCGCTTGCTCCAATTTGTGCCAGGGATGCTTGCATGAACAGATGAGGCTGTGGTCTGAGGTTGTGAATGTGGAAACAGGTGCGTGGGGAAAGTGGCGGAGCCATCACAGGACATTACTGTATGATCATGTTTTCTGCTGATGCTAGAGATGACAGATGTGTTTGGGGTGCCTGCAGAGACATTTGGAGCAGTGAACGTAGCAATATCTGGATTGGCACCGCCGGAGTTGGCCCAGCCCTCAGGCTGGCCAGTTAAAGTGCTCCCACCTGGTGTTACGCTTTCAATCGGGAAGATTTAGGCACAGACTTGGACTGGGAGCTTCAGTTTGGAGAGGAGAGATCGTTATAACACTCAGCCGAAGAGCGAGTCAGATGAAGCCAGGGGTTCGAGTTCTGAGACGTCTATTCCAAGTAGACTAAGCTTGAAGTTTACAAGAGAGCACGACTTAGTTTATATACTTCTAGTCAAGAAAGAAACCATAGCGATATACCAGGGTAAAACACAATCAGAAGGAAACAGGGATCAGAACATCAATCGCTGAAACACAGGAGACGAAGTTAGAAGCACAGGAAGAGATGGTAGTAAGGGGAAACGTCATGATGGCAGAAAGCAGTGAGTGCCATCAATGTGGAGATAGTGTCCAGGAGACGAAATGTAACCATCAGAAGGCAGAAAGGTGGGGATGGCCATGGACAGGAGGAAGGGGACATAAGGTCCAGTAAAGAGAAAGAACAAGAATAGGGAGGATAATGAAGAGAAAACGTAACAATATACCTATAGAGAAGCCTAGCAGTTCACTGGGTATTTCCTAAACAAAGGACAATGTGACTTATTCCTGGATGGATATATGAGATCTAACAATCCGCATGACTCACGACCCTTATCTATTGATTCCTGTTATGCTTCTCTCTTTAATCTCCCACCACCACAGGGCTATGCTACCACTCTGTGCTATGCTTCTCTTCCATTTGATATACCACATGGCTATATCCTTATAACTCACCCCTCATTCCTCTTATCTATTAATCTCTGTCACAAGGCTATGCTTACCAGTGCTACCACATAGACAGCCTTCTATTTCATATTCCTTATCTTCACCATCTTCATCATGATTCACAGTGACTTGTCTGATGGACACTGCTTTCTACTCTTTATGGTATATAACACATACAAATAGAACCACACATATACAAACCCCTAGGGAGTATATAAACCCCAGAGCCCAACTGGAATCCCCAGTCTGGTTCTCTTGTTCTTCTCCTTCAACAGAGGGACACTAAGACTTAAAACTCTCTTTCCTCCTTCTCCTTTACAACCAAGGTAGACTGCTGGTTGCTTCTTCTGAAACACTTCTTCACTGAAGTCATTACATAGGGTTGGTTTGCTGATAAAGAGTGTCCTTCGAAACATCTCTTGGTGTCCCATGTCTATCCACTACTGGATGATATCACACTTCCACTTGGACATAACATATAAAATCTAGTGGTAAAATCATCTTCAACCATGTACTTGCTGGATGCTATCATTCTATTTCTTTTGTTCTCTTTATCAGGGACTCTATTTAAACAATGTTCTTTAATATTTCTTGAAAGGTTCCATACAACAATTAGTGGTGTTTCTCAGAGGATCCTCAGATCTGTAAGTTACTGATAGACATAGTTCCAACAACCTGAGGTATCTCATGTTGATTAGTATGGTTGCAATGGTTATTATCACCCACTTTATCCTCAGTGCTAACACTGTTTTGATACCATGGGTTCTTCATCCTTGATTGAAGGTATGATAAGTTTCTGGAGAGATGGTCCCTGGATTGTAATAAAGGGCCATTCATTCAGAGTTATCACATCTTATCATCAGATCCTTTCTTGGTTCATTCACACAATATGTTGACCCCATAGGCTTTGTTGCCAATTTTTGGATCAGAAGAGAACACCACCTATCATGTATGCTGGGTATTTCCTTTCCCCTATTTTGGACATCCACTATAATCCGACGAAGGACGTCATCGATCTGCCCTCGAGTTGCTGGAGTCTGATCAGTATTGAACGTCCCTTACATTGACAATGTCCCGTCCTCCGCACCACAATTTGTATTTTGCAAGTGACACTGTTCCTGGATCACTGAGTTCAGTCCAGGGCTCGCACTATCTCTCTTCTGATCGCTTTTACCGCCCGGGCCATAGCAAGTACAGAACATGCGATCACACACAACAAGGTCCAAGCAGTTCTGGGTTTTTCCATGGATGCCGCTGGGGACGTTAATTCTAACCTCAGTGTAATACACACTGCGCACCACAGGTTCACCTTCTTCTATAGTCCAGCACATAACATTGGCTACAATGCCCTAACGTATAATGAGGCACGACTGACCATGTGAGTAGCCCACTTCCATTCTGATGAAATGGATGGATGGCATACTTTTCCTGTTCTACGTCCACGCCAGGGTCATCACCATTTTCCAATGCTGGGACCGATGAATAGGATTCGTCACCGGCGTAGGTTTCCCCTGGAAATAAGAGAAAACTTGATTGAGAAGGGTATGAATACGACAGAGGAACCGTTGGCACCGACCTGTTTACCATGGCCAATTTATGTAGACGTTCCTTCTCCTCTAACGACCTACTCTCTCTCTGTACAACGGCAATCATTTCTCTCGCCAGTCGCACTTCCAGACTCTTTCCTGGCCGTGACTCGCTCGCTGCGACAATCGCCTTGAGCCCTGCGCGCACGCGCTGTTTCTCCGTCAATGGCTGCGGCGTCATCATAACTTTCGTTCCGTATTTGAATGAAACAACGCGGACGGCCGGGGCAGCCGCCATGATAGCCTCTCGGACGATAGGTGTAGGGGGTGCACGCGTAAAAGTGTGGATATGAAGGAGCATACGAGACACGGTGCGGGCTGCCCGTGCGCGAAAACCGTGCCGCTGGATAACTCCAGCAATGTAGTCAAGAAGAGGATCGTGGGCGGGTGGAATAAACATGTTAGCTGGTGAAGTGCTTTCGTCTGCGGATGAATCTTGGGCCTGTTGAGGCGTGGGCATCATACGCAGAGACAAAGAGGAGGGCTTGGCGCTAAGACCAAGGGTGGAGCCCATGAGTGCATTAAGCATGTTGGCCGATTTTGCGAGGGTGCGCTCGTCATTGGATGGTCCGGTGCTGGCGTGCCGTGTCCAGGTGCACGCGAGACGTGGTGCAAATCGAACGAACGCCGATGATGGCTTTACCGTCCTGACGACGTTCATTGTTATGAGTTGTGGCGGGGTCGAGCTGAGTTGCTCGGACGAGGACCTGACAGTTTTTGCAGAGGAATGGTCCAGTAGTGGCTGTGCAGCTGCTGTCGTAGGATTTCTGAAACTTGTTGAGACGTTTCGGAAGTCCAATCATCATTTAGTAGCAACTTAGTTTCTGTGACGCTCCGCTGGCGTATGTTCAAGGTCGCCACTGCTCGAGCGCTTGTTCCATCGCTATCGCTGGCACTCTTCGGGCACCAAGCAACGCCGAGGTTTGTGCCATCCTTAAGGTCAATATACCGGACCAATGAGTTCATTGCAGAAATTCCCTGTAGATTCTTTGCAGTCTTGGCGGTCGAAAGCTCTGCAGATGATACTTGTGCAGCTGTCGTGACCTCTTCACGGCAAATCCTCTCTAACGTGATTATCAAGCAACATGACTTGTAAGCCTGTTGTATTGGTATTGTGCTAGTCATGGTTGATTTAAGTTCGCGCAGGCACGAAGGTTTTGGCGGTATTCACCCCACGGTTGCAATTGAAGGACACCAGCGTAAAATGGTGAGTACGCAGTAGTGCATAGCGCCGTGGTCGGCTGAGAACGGTTTATTGGTGTAGCCTATCGCCGTCCAAAGAGCACTTAGGGAATCAGGTATGCCGATTCAGGACATTGACGGCATTGCTTTCACAAGAGGACCTGGTGAGGCGGGACTTTCGAATATACGCTCCATGGTTTACGCTGGGAAATAGGCATCGGTGGATGTCTCAGCGTCGGATCGAACGCGGCCAAGACGCTCGCTGCCGCGCTTGGGAAGCCCCTCGTCGGCGTGCATCATATGGTCAGGACTGATCGATGTTTATCCATGATCCACCTTCTTACCATTTGCCGAATGTGCCTTAGCAAGCCCACGCACTAACTCCTCTCCTCACATCACCCCCAGAAGAGCGTCCTCAATTCCCATTCCTGACGTTGTTGGTATCCGGGGGTCATACACTTCTTGTGCTTGCAACGTCTTATTCATCCTTCCGTATACTCGCCAACACTGTTGACGAAAGCGTTGGTCGCACGTATGACAAGGTGGCTCGCATGCTGAAAATGCCATGGGGCGCGCGAGGGCCGGCTGCTGCACTGGAAGTGTTTTGTCGCCAAGGGATCGATGATTCGGGTGTTTCAGAGATACGCCCATTCTCGGTTCCCATGCCCGGGCAGCTCGCATTTTCGTTTAGCGGTCTCCATTCCGCCGTAGAGCGGCACATACACAGGTCCGAAACGCCACTCGCGGAGGGCCATCGACGCACTCTAGGACTTGCGTTCCAAGATGGTGTTTCGCGACAGTTGTCCGAGAAACTTGTGCAATGTCATTCCATGCTCCAACAA
>JBBPTW010000364.1:0-15824 GCA_038094575.1 Phylloporus cf. nigrescens
AAAATAGGCATATCTCCACAGCCACTAAGCCAAATCACATGACCCAAAGACCAATTTGTAGCTGAGAGTAAGTACTATGTTCGGTCTCAGCTAACCTAAGCGAAATTCCCACAGGTGATTGCAGGGCACTTTGCGCTCTGGATTGAGGTTAGATATTAAAAGGATTTTTGAAGTCACTGTAGATCAAGATGAAGTTTCTGCAGGCCATTGGGACTCTCCTTGAGACCACTCAGCAATCACTGGCACTTGTACTATGTCTGATCATTCTCATCATTATTTCTTACTGACTGGGACACCATAACAGTTTGGGCTACAGCACAAGCTGATCCACAACATATCTGGCTAATCAGTTAACCTGTTATGTTGCTCTGCCACCTTCGTGACTGCAAGTTGCATCCTAATGATGTCCGGTCTCAAGCTTGGACAGAATATCATCAGTCGTATTCACCAAAGAAAGGGATATGTTACCAGACTCAGATGCCCCTTCTTCTACCCACTGTTATGGTACAGCCATCAATACCTCTACCTGTGCTGTCTCAATAGAGTCAACATGTGTTGCCCAATGCAAGTATTTGTCAGCCACTACATGTGCTGCCTTTGCTCCCCATGCTTATGATTCCAATTGCACCTGCTATGTCCATCTCATTGAACTCAGTAAGTTCAAGTGCTTATGGTAGATCTTGTGCGCCAAGTCCAGCACTATCAGAAGTTTCATCACATTACTCCAAATGATGATGGCTTACTCAAAGTGGCTTGTATTCCACAACTTCCATGTCTGGTCCCTGCTCTTGAATACCATCAGGATTACCTTTCCCAAGCCCTTCTTACTGGCCTGCTGACAGTCTTGTCTGGACACCAGCTGATCAAACTGATTGGGAGGCAGGGCTCACAAGACTAACTGCCAGTGCTGGGTTACCACTGTGATGGATTAAGAATCTGAAATGGAAGAAAATTTGTAACTGCTTCCTTCCAAGAGTGAAAATTCCATCATCAAAGATCTTTACTCATCAGATCATTCTGAAGGTCCTGGAGGGCCTAAAATCATTGACTCAGAGTGATTGTTGAGGCTTAGAGAGAGGTCACACTGCAGTGTGATGGATGGACAGGTGAGAACAACCACCACCTGCTTGGTTTTATGATCACAGCAGAATGAAAGGTAGGTTTTTCAATTTGTTTGTATTTTTGAACTTTGGGTTCAACTTTGACTATACAGTTGCATACTATCCAGGTACATGATGTCTCCAAAGATCCCAAAACAGCCAATGAGCTCTTAAAGCAGATGTTGCTAGCTATTAGCACCATTGAATGTGAGTGGGGTACAACTGTAATTGCATGTACTACCAATGCATTGAGTGAATCACGGAAGGCCCATCGTCTCTTGCAGGCCAAGTTTCCACATATGGTTGTCCCAGATTGCCTTGCTTATCAGGTACAATGTCCATTTGAATTATATAGCTAATGAGAGTGTTCACACATTTATTGTAGTGAAATCTTATTGTTGGTGACCTTTTCAAAGTAAAGGACGACTATGGAAAGTATGGTGACATGGCACAAGAGCTTATCACATGGCTGAGAAGTAAGACACAAGTGCTTGCCCTTTTCTGTGAGATACAAATTGCCACAATCAGAAAAATGCTTGCAATAATATGAGCAGTTCTAACTCAATGGATTTCACACTATCTTGCATACTGACAACTCTTGGAAGTTCGTCCTGCCCTTGAGCTTCTCATTTCGAAACATGAAACCTTATTGCTTGTATCTGGAAAGAGGGCAACATGTGAAAAAGCACAAATAGCTCTCACAACTATTTGAGATGCAATGTTTTGGCATGTAATGGCTCAGTAAGTTTTATATGATATGAACCAGTTAGAAATTCTTAGTGACAGCCTGGATGTAGGTGGAAAAATTTACTTGAACCAATTGCGCTCATGACAAACATTCATCAAGCTGCCCATGCATGATCGGAACATATTGTGATCTCATTTGGATTTCTTTATTTCCAGTACTTGAAGCTCAATAATGAACCTGATGCACTAGCACGGATGGCTATGCTTGAGAGTGCTGAACATTGATGGGCAAATTCTGATCAGGAAGTTTTTATTGCTACTGTTATTGCCAACCCTTTCTATGGGGTTACCCCATTTAATCGAATCTCCCTAATTACTCATACTGGCTTGGCAGCTCTCTTCGATCATCTTTGGTTATGATTTTATGGGAAAGCTACCCCTGTTGAGCTCTTTACTGATCTAGAGCACTATCTTGCATCATTGGGTGATTTTGATATATAAATCTGTATAAAAATTCTCTGTTGACATGTGCAAAGGCCTCAGTAAGTGGAGTATATTTTTTTGTTAAATTTTCTGAAATTTTATTAGGGTGTGCCTATTGACACACTTGATATATGGAATGTGTCATCACATCCTGGCTCAAAATGACAACCACTTCACCAAATCACACATCATTTGTTATCCATCTGTCCCAATTTGGCATTCTGCAAGCAACTTTTCAGCACTTTTGGTGGCATCCTGACGAAATGGCACAATTGATTGTCTATAGAAAATCTCATGTGTCTAGCAGAGCTCAAAGTATATGTCCATGAAGAACATGTTTGTGACGATGCTGTCAAAAAACACCTCAAACAAAAGTACATGGATGCTGAAAACATGTCAGACAGTGATCAAGTGGCTGTAAAGCCATTATCGCACGAATGAGAACCCAATCCTGTTGGTAACTTCATGCCAGACTCAGGGATCACAGGGCATGGGATTTGTGAAGTCATAGACAGTCTTGTACAAGGTGTTGACAACGAAGAATTGAATTTTGAGTATTTAACACATTCTGCCCCCTTGTAGTACCATCCCATTCCCATCAAAGATCTTTTGGATTATTTGAATGCCGAGCACTGGCTTGGTTCATTCTATAACACTGCTATTCACTGCTTAGATGACAATCTCAAATTATATCAATTTCTTGATTTGGATGCAGAAGATATTGACGATCCAGACTCACAAGTCAAGGATATCCTAGCAGAGTAGTATTCCAGCTGATAGTATTTTGTCATGTATGAGTAGTACTTAGCCAAGATGTCCAGCCAATTGGCATCAATTATATAATTTTTCTGCATGCCCTCTGATACTGCTTGCATTCAGTTCATCTATGTTTATGGGGAAGTACACTGGCAAACATTCCCTGACTTCTGTGAACATTCAGTAACCGGTAGAACACTGGTTGCAGCCACTACTCCTACTACATATTCATATTTGAACATATATGTAAGTATATATTAGAAATCAAAAACATACATATTATCATATCAAATAGATAGATTCCTTTCTAAACTAGATATCATAGTTTTAAACATGTATTAGAACACTATCCTAGCAACCTGAAGTGTGAGAATCAATTCATAAAGAGCAGGAGAACATATGCTTTCTACCCCTAAATTCCAAAAAAGCGGTCCACTCCCATGGTAGATCTACCTCTAAAATTGATTTTAATGTAGCTAGTATATGTACCTACATATCTCCAACTCCTCAGAGTGTTATGGTCCTTCCTTTGGAGTCAGTAAATAAATATATTATATTTTACTATATACCCTAAAGCGGTCAACCACTTCTATATACTCCAGGGCAACTGGTAGGCCATGTAGGATATATATGGGCCATCATATGACCAAGTTTGCGAAAGGTCCTGCTGTAAAGTGAGTGTAGTAGAGCATAAATAACATATGGAATGCGTGGGAAAAGTGTCCGCACTTTAGGAGATTTGCAAAAACACATCAGAAACACTACAATTCAAGACTTAGATGGTAGTAGGAATCATTGGAAAGTTATCAAGAATCATTCTGTGAGTATTCTGGCTTATGTTCCTAGTCCCTATTGTATTAGATTACTCAAAAAGCAAAATTATTGAAGTAGTACCATTAATTACTGGATGCAGCTACAAATTCACTCTACACAATTTCGCTTTTTTGAGTACATTAACATTACATAGCACTAGGCACACAGTCTAGAATATCTGTATGACAGTTTTGGATGGTTATACAATAATTCTTATTGTGATTCCAAACTGGTAATGTAGTGTTCTTGCTATGTTTTGTAGTAAATCTCCTATCAATTTCGCTTTTTTGACTACTTTAGCCGTTGTAATACTATGTAGCACTAGGAAAATAAGCCAGAATACTCACAGAATGATTCTTGATAACTTTCCAATGATTCCTACTACCATCTAAGTCTTGAATTGTAGTGTTTCTGATGTGTTTTTGCAAATCTCCTAAAGTGCGGACACTTTTCCCACGCATTCCATATGTTATTTATGCTCTACTACACTCACTTTACAGCAGGACCTTTCGCAAACTTGGTCATATGATGGCCCATATATATCCTACATGGCCTACCAGTTGCCCTGGAGTATATAGAAGTGGTTGACCGCTTTACGGTATATAGTAAAATATAATATATTTATTTACTGACTCCAAAGGAAGGACCATAACACTCTGAGGAGTTGGAGATATGTAGGTACATATACTAGCTACATTACAATCAATTTTAGAGGTAGATCTACCATGGGAGTGGACCGCTTTTTTGGAATTTAGGGGTAGAAAGCATATGTTCTCCTGCTCTTTATGAATTGATTCTCATACTTCAGGTTGCTAGGATAGTGTTCTAATACATGTTTAAAACTATGATATCTAGTTTAGAAAGGAATCTATCTATTTGATATGATAATATGTATGTTTTTGATTTCTAATATATACTTACATATGTGTTCAAATATGGATATGTAGTAGGAGTAGTGGCTGCAACTCTCAAGCTGATTATATAATCATTTTCAAGTGTAGTATTGTATTGCAAAATGAGTACAGAAATATTGCAAGATATTTACTTTAAGATTGCTTATATAATCCAAAAAATGCGCACAGGCAAGAGAGGGATTTTAGCTACCATATATCCTGCAAGAGGCCTTATGGTAACTACCATAAATCTTGCAATAAAAATCCAGGATATGGTGGAAAGTAATCCTCAGACCAAGGACTGATGTATGGTACTGATGCTTCAGGTATGTTATGGAAAATGATATCATCAAAGATAGGTTTAACAAATTTAACAGAGTAAGCAATACAAAGTTCCTTCAATGGAACTGGAATAGCAGAGATCTGCCACTGTGGAGCTGGGACTATTAGAGTCTGTGAGCCACTTGCAGCTTGTGTAGGAGGGTAGAAAAACCCTCTGGTGCTGTTCTGGAGTGAGTGACATTCTCTCTAAGCCACCAGAAAGGTCATTGATATCAGATGAAGTTGACAGTAGAAATACTAGGGTGATTTAAGTCATTGGTTTGTTATAACAAGAACTTAAAGACTGCAACCTACATGGGTTCAAAGAGTTGGCATCTAAGCTGCCAGTGGTTATAGTATTTAGCTCAGGCTGTTCCTGTAATGACTTCAATGAAGGAGTGTGACAAGAGAAACAACCAGCAGATCTACTTGTGGTTGTAAAGAGGAAGCAAAGGAAAGAGTTTTAACTCTAGTGTTCCTCTGTTAAAGGAGAAGAACAAGAGAATCAGACTGGAGATTCCAGTCAGGCTCTGGGGGTTTATATACTACCTAGGGGTTTGTACATGTGTGGTTCTATTTGTTCATATTATATATCATAAGAAGTAAAAAGCAGTGTCTATCAGACAAGTCACTGTAAGTCATGATGAAGGTAGTGAAGATAAGAAATATAAAATAGGAGGCTGTTCATGTGGCAGCACTGGTGTGCATAGCCTTGTGACAGAAATTAATAGATAAGGGGGAATAAGGGGTGAGTTATAAGGATATAGCCATGTGGCATATCAAATGGAAGAGAAGCATAGCCATAGCACAGGGTGACAGAACAGCCCTGTGGTAGTGGAAGATTAAAGAAGAGAAGCATGATGGAGATCAATAGATAAGGGTTGTGAGTCATGCTAATCATTAGATCTCATACATTCATCCAGGGATAAGTCACATGATCATGGCTGTGTCATGGTGACTGTTCAAAGTCACAGGTGTCATGGTGATGATGGATGACTCATCTAGAGTTGGTGAAAATGGCTAAGTGTGTCTAGCACTTATGAAAAGAGTTTGGTGGCCATAACATTGACTATGTTTCTCAAACACTGGGTCAGTCTATCTGCCCACCCAGGATCTCTCTCACTCTGTCAGGGTATTGCAAACCGCTGCATCACAAAATCTTCTAATATCATATGCCTTTTGTTTGATCATAAGTGTGACTTTAGTCCCATATAGCTTGACCTGACAAAGGTACAGACTATGTTTTCATACCAGTGGTAAGCTACAAGTGTTCCACAACTGCTCAAGTTCTCATCCATCATGATCTTTTCCCCACTGCACCTTCTTAGCCCTGCATGATAGTCTTCATTAAGTTGCTTGCCTTCTACTACACCTTATTCAAGCAGTCATGTGACACAATTAACACTCTGGCTTCACACTACATACCTACTATATTTGGTGAGGATATTGCATGGTCAATAAGAATGTAAAGAGATCCTCACTGTCTGTGCTTTCTTCTTTGATGAATTTACAGAATAATGCAATTCAGGAACCTTTTTGCTGTGGCATTGGGCTCACAGTGCAGTGGTTTGATATACTACAAGTAGAAGTCAAGCAGGACATAGAAGGTGTCATTCAAAGAGCTCACAACCAAGTCTGGAATACCTTGTGGCAATATTATCAAACCCCATGCAGTGTGGGGTTGTCCACACCTTCTCATTTCTTGTCACCTGTCAGTCCCAACCTTTGTCATCCCCCAACTACTCCATTTGTGTCAATATTCCAGTGTGTAGGTTGTGCTGATGTGCTTGTTCAACACTGTCCCACTTGTTGTGGTGGGACAATATTTGACAAGCCTCTAGTTGAAGGCTGTGGACATTCATGTGGCCATGAATGGGAGTTTCCATCACCAACACTGTCACTCCACCAGCAACTGTTCTTCATTCTATGATCCTGTATATTTCCTCCCTAAAATCCAAGTCAACACAATGGGTGCTCACATCAAGATACAATAGAAAAGGTCCACCAGAGCTATCAAGCTCACTGTTCCTGCCAAGGCACTGGATTCCTGTGAATTATCTTACAAAGCTGCTGATGGGAAGAAGCAGAAGACCTGCATGGACAGCTTTGATGATACTGGTATCATGGTGTTAATCTGTTGCCATGACATTCCAGTTTTTTTTTGCCAACATTGACTCATCTGGTGAACAGCAGAAGTACTCCCTTGCACTAATTGCACATCTATTCTCATTGTTACGATCCAACACCATGGTCACAACACTGTATGATATTGGGTGTACCTTAGATAGGACATTGATGCTGGTATTTCCTTCCTGCAAGCTTATATTCCATGTCTAACAATTGTTGCATGCACTTAGTATAACATTCTTTCACCAGACATCATTGCTTGGCTCTGCTTTGCTACAATAGCTATGCATGCTTATGGGCATGAATGGGCATGCCAGCTCATCTACAACCCCTGCCTATCAGTGGATCTAGGCCTGTCAGACAGTGGAGGCACCAAGTGCCTTTGGTCACAGATGATAAAGTTAATCAGGATTGAGCATTCTTCTTTGGTGAGATCCATCACTTTGTGGTGTATGAGTCACTCAATAATTCCCAATTTGCAGCAACAATGCTGCATATGGCTAATTGACCACCAAGCTGTAGCAGTTGGCACTAAGATGTGCCTTGACCTTGGTGATTGAATTAAGTGTCACCTATCTTTGTAGTTTATTTCTGACACATAATTTCAGATGTCCCAGTGCAACTCAAAAAAGAACTTGACACTATTTTAGGGCTATAGTATTAAGTTCAGTCCCTCTGGGCTATTCTGGTCACAGGTCTGAGTATATTACTACCAGATTCTGGATGGAGTTTGATGAGGACTCTTGGTGCAAGACTTATGTGTCACACCCTTGTACTTGCAGTCCTCGTGGGTCAAAGGGTCAGAAGAATTAGAGTGAGTCAAAAGACTCAAGGATGGAGTTAAATGAAGGAAACTAAGTTGATATTTGAACTGAAGAATATTCAGCTAAGATTACAGGAGTTATATACTACAGAGTTGCATTGGATTTGTAAGTAAGATAGAGCATAGCCATAGAAATGGAGAGACTGAGTAAGACAGAGTTTCAGATACTAGGAGTACTAGAGCTGTGCTCCATATCTGCAGTAGGGCAATGTGCGGAGGTATCTATGAAGTAAGACTAGTACAAATGAAGATAAAATGTAAAGTAGAGAACAAGGGTGAATATAAAAGAAAGTGTGGATATGTCTGAGGGTTAGAAGATAAGATAACAAAGAGATAAGTCCAGAGATATGATGGAGTTAAAAAGTGGAAGGGTGGAGTTGTACTTGTAAAAAAAATCGTGATATGACAGTATCCCCCTGTTAGGCCTGAACCTCTGAAGGCCATTCTAGCCGAGGACAATGTGGAGTCCGAATTCAACCTGGAGTATAAAATCTGACCTTTTCTCATGGTTGACTTTAAATGCACCTCACTATGTCCAACATTTGCAACATTACCACCTGGGATGATGCCTACCTTGTGAAGTGTGAGGATGATGACAATGTGCTCTGAGATGTGAAGGCTGCTGAGTGGAGGTGCCATGCCAAGGTGAAGAAGGAGGAAGAGGCACATCACAAGGCAGAGAAAGAAGAAGCTGCATGCAGAAAGGCTGAAGAGGAGGCACATCGAAAAGCTGAGGAGGTAGTATGTCAGGAGGCTGAGGTACAAGCATGATGTGACGTGGAAGCAGAGGAGCAATGGAGGACAGAGGAGGCAGAGGAGGTCACAAGGAAGCAGGTAAGTGACTGTCACACCACATGGAATAGAGCTGACTCTATAAAGGCTGTGGAGATCATGGCTTCTCAGCAGGGAAAGAGGAAGGGGAAGGTGAGGGCAGAGGTAACAGAGGCATAGTGTGTCTGATGTAAGTGGGGCATGGATAAGTCCAAGTCATGCCTTAAGTGTCAGAAGGTGAAGGTCAAGTGTGAGAATCCCAGAGAGAAGAAGCTGGAGCAGAAGAGAAGAAGAAAGAAGGTGGTGGTAATAGATGATGAGAATGAGGAGGATGATAACAAGGGTCCAGAGAAGCAGAAATGGAAGCAGGGCTCAACAGAGGAGATGGGGAGGCCCAAGAAGAGGGCAAAGACTGAGAATGCTGAGGTGGGCCTGAGTTGGCACTCTGAGGGCAGTCCTGATCTGAGGGCCTACCCCCAGCAGATCATGGAGGCTGTCCTCAACCTTTGACATACTGGACAAGTCTGGAATGGCCACCTTCAGGAGCAGAACAAGCTCCTGGCTCACCAAAACAAGATCCTGACATGCATTATGTGTGTCTTGGAGAGGTTGGAGCAATTGATGGAGGCAGTGGAGCTAGAAAAGGAGAAGGAAAAAGAGGGAGAGATGGAGATGGAGAAGAAGACAGAGAAAGAGAAGGAGAAGGATATAGAAATGGATGCAGAGGAGGACGCAGAGGGAGAAGTGGAGGACAGCATGGAGGGCTTATATAGGTAGTTCATTGTTTTGTACCTGGCTGGAATAAAGTTGTATTGGAGTGCATTAGTCAGAGTGAAATGGAGGTTGGAAGTAGCAGTTGCACCTAAGATGGAACTCCTTGACATGGATAGAGCCATTATAACTGATTGATTCCCATGTGGAGTTACAACAGAGCTGGCTTATTCTAGTATTCTCCTCTCAAAGAAAGATGAGGATGTGGAAAAGGGGAGGAGTGGAGTTAGGAGGTAATGGTTGGGTGAAGGGGGTACTACATTGGATGATACCTCTGTAAAATAGGTGGGATTGCAGTCATCAAGTCCAAATAGGTGAGATGGGGGGTGGTAATGCTGCAGGTGGTATCTATGATAAAGAGAGAGGTGAAGAGGTAATTGGTATCAGAGGGTTGGTATTTGTAGTGTAAACATAGCAATGGGTAAGAAAGAGTTTGTTTGGGATGATGTGATACAAATGTCCAGGCTATCCTCTTAGTGGCTAATGATTCTAGTAGTCTGTCCCACTACAATAGGTAATGCTTGGCTGGAAATGTATATAGCCACAAGCATGATGTGGTGAGGTGGAGATAGAGCCTCAAATCCTAATGCATAGGCAGAAGTAGAGTTAACAAGGTGGGCATAGATAAATATACCATTTTGATTGGAATGGTAGAAGCAAGTAGCTGGGGCTTGCATTGCTTTCAGTAGTGGGGAGAAGGAGTGGGGAAAGCAAATGTGGAGGTGTTGTGTCCTTGTTTACCTGAGGTAAGGGTCACATAGAGCCGACGGAGTGTTGGGACTCAGGGATTCAGGGTCGTGGTTCCTGAGAGGTTTGATGAGTTCTAGTGTTAAGTCTGGTATCTCTGATTTTTATTAAGGTTGGATCAGAGCAAACTGAGTGAAGTGTGGACCAGGCTTGCCTGGATATCGAGAGTGAAAATCTGTAATGAGTTCTGAGGTATGGTCAAGTTCTATGGCTAGTAACCAAGAGGTCTCTTCATCAGTTCCTTCATACCTGGACCAGTGGACAAGGTACAGGAGTTTTCAACTCTGACATCTGCAGTCAATTTTCAAGTCTAGGATCTCTGCGATTTCATATTTGAGTTCTCCCTCAACCTCTACCAGAGGTGGTGGAGGTTGAACCTGGTTCGGAATTGTGTTGGAGACAGCAGGTTCTAATTGTGATACATGGAAGACTGGATGTATGAACTTCATGGAGTCTGAAAGTTAGAGCATAAAGGAGTGTGTGCCTGCTTGAGCAATAATAGGATATGTCCCCAAGTTTTTTTCTGCAAGCTTCTTGGATGGGCATGTAGAGTGGAAGTACTTGGCCTTGATGAAAATCTGGTCACCAACTTTAAGGCTCAGAGCTGGAGTTTGTTTAGTGTCTGTGGGACCTTGGTATCATTTTTGGGCAATAGTAATCTCCTCATGGAGGTGTTGGTGGAGGGTGTTGAGGTCAATGGAGTATTCTCATGCTTGATCAGAGGTAAGGTCTTGCTCTGAGTGAACAGTAATGTTTGGGTGGTAGCCCTTGTTGATAAAGAACAGAGAGACATCAGTGGTTGCATTTGAAGCATTGTTGTAGGTGAACTCTGCTAGGGGCAGGAGTTCTGCCCAGTTGTCTTGTTGGTAGTTGCAGTAGATACAGAGGTACTGTTCCAATGTTTGGTTCATGTGCTCTGTTTGACCATCTTCTTTCAGGTAATGACCGGAGATGAAGTGAAGTTGGATGTCTAGGGCTTTACTGAGTGAGTGGAAGAAATGAGATACAAACTCCAAACCTCTATTGGAGATGATGTGGGAGGGGACTCCATGCTTGGAAAAGACATGGGTGAGGAATAGTTTGGCAAGTTCTGAAGATGTGATTCTGTTGTCTGTTGGGATAAAGATGTATTGCTTTGAGAGTCTGTCAATGACAACTAGGATTGTGGTATGTCTGGAGAACTCAGGGAGTTGTTCTATGAAGTCCATGGAGATGGAGTTCCAGGGCTTCTCAGAGATGGGGAGCTGCTTTAAGAGTCCATAGGGCTTGTGCCTAGGGGCCTTTGCACAGGCATAGGTCATACAGGAGGAGACATACTTCTTGACGAAATTGCAAATTCCTGGCCAGGTATACTCTCTATGGATTAGTTCTAGCATATGGTTCTGTCTGAAGTGGCTGAAGACTAGATGATCATGCTTGTAATGAAGCATGTGGAGACGGAGGTTATTGACATCCAGAATGTAGATACAATTGTCTAGACATAGAAACCCTTTAGTATCAATGAACCAGTGCAAGTCTTTGGAGTTGGAGAGGTGGGCAGTGGCAGCAGGGTTGAAGGCAAGAGTGGAGAGGATGTCATTGTGGAGTGACTCAATGTCAAAGAGGAGGCCAGCATGAAGGACCAGAGTTGTAAGGCAGGTAGCTCTTAGGGACACAGCAAGCTGTTCCTGAGTGAAGATAGGGTGGAAATTGTGTGGGTTAATGTGAGTGTAGTCCCCATCCCCTTCTTTGGAGTAGACATCTCATCATCTAGTTAGAGCATCAGGCTTTGCTCCAAGGTGACCAGGGTAGAAGTATATAACCATATTGAATTGGGAGAGGAATTCTGACCACCAAGCTTGGTGACAAGTTAGGAGTTTGGTTGTGGCAAAGTATTCCAGGTTCTTGTGGTCTGTGATGATGTTAACCAGGGTCATGGAGCCCTCCAGGTAGTGCTACCAAGTATGGAATGCTTCGTGGATGGTGAGTAGCTCCTTGTTATGAGTGTCATAGTTGAGTTCTGCTGCATGGAGTATCTGGGAGTAGAAGGTGACTGGCTGGATCTCTTTGTCTAGACAATGGATTGAAAGAATACTGGCAATGGCATAATCAGAGGTGTCCATTTCTACAATCATCAGAGCATCAGAAATCCAGAGGGCTAGAACAGGAGCAGAGGTGAAGGCATTCTTTAACTTCTGGAAGGCAGAGCAACAGTTGTTGAAGAAGTTCCATGGAGTGCCTTTGTGGGTGAGACAGGTTAAAGGAGTGACTATATCGGAGTAATTATGAATAAAATGGCAGTAGAAGTTTGCAAAGCCAAGGAAGGATTGCACATCCTTGACTTTCTGAGGCTCAGGCCAATCTTTTATGGCTTGGACTTTCTCTGGAGACATTGTAAGTCTGGAGGGGGAAAGTTGGTATCCAAGATATTTAGTGGAGTTAGTATGGAACTCGCATTTTTCAGGTTTGGCATATAGTCCATGTTTTCAGAGGGATTGGAGTACTTCACAGACATGCTCTTTGTGGGAGACTTTATCTTTGGAGTAAATGAGAATGTTGTCGAGGTAGACAACCACACAAATATCTAGCAGATCAGTGAAGATGGTATTAACAAAATGTTGGAATGCTGCTGGAGCATTGGTAAGTCCGAAGGGCATAATGAGCCATTTGTAGGAACTGTAGCATGTCCAGAAGGATGTTTTCCATTCATTGCCTTCGGCAATTCAGACCAAATGATATGTGTGCCAGAGGTCAATTTTGGTACAGATCTGAGTGTGGCTAGGCACATCTAGGAGGTTGGAAATGTGGAGCAGGGGATAGTGATCTTTCCTTGTGATCTTGTTGAGTCCTTGGAAGTCAACACACAGGCAGAGTGAACTGTCTTTTTTGTGGAAAAAGAGGACTGGAGTGGCATGGGTGGAGAAGGAAGGTTGGATAAAGCCATTGGCAAGGTGTTTGTTGAGGAATGTCTGAAGGGACTTAAGCTCAGAGGTGAAGAAAGAGTAGGTGGTGTCTAACAGAGGGGAGGTGCCCTCCTCTAAGTTAATCTTTAGGTTGTATTCTTGATATGGAGCAAGCTTGGATGCCTTGCTTTTACTGAATACATTCATGAAGTCATAATAGTCCCCAGGGACTGTAGAGAGGTCAACCGGCTCAGGTGCAGAGGCACGGAGGTTACTCTCTCCATTCTGGAGTTGTAGGCTGGATTGCATGGAGCCTTTGAGGTAACAAGCCAGCACAAATGCAGGTGTGCTGATTATCACGATGGGCAGAGCCATGCAGTTGGAGAAGCATGATGAATCAGAGGAGGTTGGATCAGCTGGAGGAGGTAAGTCCAGAGTCTGCAGGAGTGGACTTGGAGTTGCTGATAAGGTCTGTCCAGGTGAGTAGAACAAGATACTGCTCAATACCCAATCAATCAACAGATTGTAATGGATGAGCCAGTTATGTCCCAGCACAAGAGAACAGGAGCCATCTAGCAGAGTAACATAGAATGTTGTCAGAGTGATGTCACCAGTTTTGAAGTGGATGGAGAGGTCAATGGCTTGAGTGATGGTTGAGTTGGAGGTTCCATTAAACAAACAGAGTAGGAGCAGGGGTATGGGGTAGGTTGAAAGTTTATAATCATTAATGAAGAAAGTATCTATAAAACAATCAGAAGATCCAGAGTCTATAAGTGCGGGAAATGATGGAGCATTATGTGAAAGAATAGAGATAAAGGGCATAAGAGAGCAGGGGTTGGAGAGCACAGATGCATTAAAACAGATCTCTTTTAGTGCATGGGCAGAGTCAATGCAACCTCAATTCCATGCAGAGTTGTCAAGGTTGCTAGCTAATTTTCCACCTCCATGCTAGAGGCTTTTAGTATTTCAGCTTTTAAGGCATGGGCCCTAGCTGCCTTGGAGGATGATTTAGGGCATCCTTTAGCCATATGTCCAGCTTGCCTGCAGAACATACAAAGCTTGTTGTTAAAGCAGCATTTGTACTCAGCCACTGTAAGCTTTCCATCTTTGCCCAACTTTGATGACAGGTCAGGCTTGGATATTGTGAAGATTCCAAAGTTCAAGTAACTACCAGACTTGGTGTCCTTGGGATCAGGACTCCCGGACTTGGAGGTTTTGAAGTTGGCAGGAGATAACGAAGAAGGGGGAGTGCCCTTGGGGTGGTTCCCTGAGTTGGAACCAGATACCTTGATCAACCTGTTGACCTCCTTTTTGTGTTTTCAATAACGATGGTCAATTTGTTGGGCAAGCCCATGAAGATTGTAGAGGTCATGGGGTTTCCCTTGTCAGGATAATTCATTCTTGATGCAGTCAGGGAGTCCATTGTAAAAACTCCAGCAAAGTGTGCCAGGACCCCATTCCCAGACTTGGCTGGCCAGGCAGTTCCATTGCACAATGTAGCTGGAGATCCACTGGTTCTCTTTCATGTGGAGGTACTTGAGCTGAGCTTCTGCATCTCTGACAGGGTTGTAAGGACTGAAATTTGATTGGAGCTCAAGTAGAAAGTCCTCCAATCTGACCATCCAGAGTGGATGGAGGTGTTGGGATCCTGCTCCAAGCAAGTCCAGTTCAAAGTATTCAAGAACTATGACTTTTAGGTATGACTGGGCAAAGGTGACTTTTGACTGTTCACAGCAAAAGGCCTTTGGATTTGCCTGGAAGTTCAGTTCACACTGTACTATGAAGGGGTGGAGCTTCTTAGGGTTCAGTTTGTCAAATGAATCTGGTTTCCAGACCTTTTTTTTGGTGGAGTCAGAAGATTTGTGATGGAGTGCCTGCCAAGTTATTTCCTGGATAGTGTTCACGAGTTGGTTAAAAGGTTCAAAGCCTAACAGGATGTTGTTGTCTAAGTTGTTGTTGTTGTTTGGGAGATTAGGGGGTGGTTCCTCCAGATCAGATTCGGAGGAAGATTCTGACAAAGGGTCGGATGGGGGCCCATTATCACCATGATCCTCAGAAATTGGATCAAGTAGTTCTTTTTCAATTGGTTATTCTTCACTGGAGTACCAGGGTTCAGACAATGGAGTTAGTGGGGAGGTGAAGAGGTTGTGAGGCCAAGCACAACAACAAGGTGTGGAGGAGATGGATAGATATAATTCTCCTTGCATGGTAAGGCTGTGGAAGTCACCAGGGAGGGTGCAGTTAGAACCAAAGATTGATTCCAGTTGTTTACAACATGTGGTGGTGTGCAACATTTAGGGTGGGGGTGAGTACAAGTGGGAGTTCGAATATACTGTTAAGTTTGGTCCCTCTGGGCTATTCCAGTCACAGGTCTGAGTATATTACTACCAGATTCTGGACAGAGTTTGGCAAGGACTCTTGGTGCAAGACTTATGTGTCACACTCTTGTACTTGTGATCCTCATGGGTCAAAGGGTTGGAAGAATTAGAGTGAGTCAAGAGACTCAAGGATGGAGTTGAATGAAGGAAACTAAGTTGATATTTGAACTGAAGAATATTCAGCTAAGATTACAGGAGTTATATACTACAGAGTTGCATTGGATTTGTAAGTAAGATAGAGCATAGCCATAGAAATGGAGAGACTGAGTAAG
>JBBPTW010000365.1:0-15789 GCA_038094575.1 Phylloporus cf. nigrescens
CACTTCATCGTATTGATTAACAGGTTGGTCGAAATGGTGAGCTAGCAGATTGATCAGTACATGGTCAAATGGTTGACGAAATACCTACAAGAGTTATAGTCCAAAGGCACTTGGACGAGACTGACTCATTGGCCGGCTTCAAGATGCTTCTCCAGTGAACTACACCGGACACCGAGTTCTTCTTTCCGCGTGACCATGGAAGCCACTTGCCGTCTAACATTGACAAGGGCGTCCTGAACACCAGTCAATTCCAGATTGAGACGTCCGGCGGTACTGGCAGGGGCAGATGTGAGTGACTGTGCATCAATGCGCTGCAGCCTACATTTGATTTCGTCCAGAATTCAATGCACAATTACCGTACGACGATTCTGCTCCCATCGTTCTGACTTATCGGCTGCCCTGTTTTGTTCGCGTATCAGTGCCTGTAAGAGTCACCAGGAAGGAAAACCTCACCATTCCGCAGATATCTTACCATGTTTTGGGGGAGCAGTGTTTAGACCACTCTCCAGAGCGGTTGAGGGGTTATCTGGATTGCACAAACTATCACAGAGGAACATTAAGCAAATGAGTTGTGCAAAGGGAAAAGTCATACGAGTTTCCCAGTGTAAGTCGACCAACAGCATCGGCCAGGTCATTGATATCAGGTACCACCACAGTGGGGTGGCTTCTGTCTTCAGAGGCTTGAAATTCTTGCCAAGAAGTCCACAATTTACTGGGCTGCGAATCTAAATCGGGTCCATTATCATTCAGCATCGCAGAAAAGATGGATGTGGCCATGGCATTGAGGTCAGGCTACGTGAAAGGGCTATTTCAGCGGGCAGGGGAGCAGGCGAAGGTAAAAAAAATCTTGCCTGTGGTTGGGGGTATAGAACATTACTGCTGCTTTCAATGATCGCATGACAGGCAAGTTGGACAATGGCTGTTCTGCGAGCACCATCCCCAGGCCGCTTGAATGCTGTACTGTGAAGATGAACTTGCTTGAATCGCTCTGGCTGCAGCTTGCCTGCAGGGTTCCTGGCAACACCACCCTCATCAATATCATGACAGGTGGAGCAGATACAACAATAGTGCTGATCGTGGGTGGGCATAACAGAGGACAAAGGAATCAAATCATGATCTCACCTTGATAAGTCGCCCAAGAAGACAAGGACCACAAAGAATACAATGGCCCTGGCAAGATTGCCAAAGTGACCAAACAGAAAATAAGTTTCCGCACAAGAAGGTAGTGATGACTCACCCATACGATGATAGTGCCAACAACACCAAAGGACCCTTGCCGAGATTGCCAGAGTGACTGCAACAGAAAAATCAGCTTCCACACAATAAGGTAGCGATGGCTTACCCATATAGTGCCAACACCTGCGATTGCCAGAGTGACTGCAACAGAAAAATCAGCTTCCACACAATAAGGAAGCAACGACTTACAACGTTGGCAGCCTTTCCCTTTCAGCCCTCACTTGGAGTTGTCATTGTATTGACGTTATGCTCGTCGGTGTTATGCTACATTGACATTTGAGGGACATGGTAGTTATGGATGAAGAAGAAAAGGCTTACCTAATGTGCGGAGCGGGTGGATATTGTGAATCGAATTCCGTCTGGAATATACCATTGCGAAATAATGTAGAGCACAAGACTCGCCGATTGATTATGAAGTCTAGAACTTGCGTTGAATTACGTGTGCATTACAATGGTAGTACTAAACTCGGATGCATGGTGGGCGAGCACTTGTATTATATTTGGGGATCATCCTCCCATGCCCCTGGCATGTGTTCACCTGTAGACCGAATGAATAGACAGATCATTGATGGGCGTAAGCAAGCGAACGTACCATTTGACTCAAGAGTTTCTCTGCTACTAAGTGTCAGTAGTCTTGCGACACAACTAGCTGTTTGAGAAACACAGCACAGAAACCTGGTGAACACGGGCTGAGATGGAATATCAGCCATAAGCACGTCTTCAATTTGGGGAGATAAACCCCTTTGGTTTTGCTGTGGAGGTGGCTTTGCTTCAGCCATTACTGCAAGATCAAGTTTTTGAAGTTCGTGCTCCAACACCCATGCAGCATGGGCTGCTCGCCTAACTGTCCTTCGAAAGGCATGTCTAGACAGATCAACCGCCATGGAGGGAGTTGGAGACTCACCAATCTGTGCGTGATATTGGTAAATAAAGGAAAGTATGGTGAAATTTACACACCCGACATGGAGAACCCAAAGGAGTGAGCAGGGGAACAGAGGAACTTGCATTGGGAGGGGTCATGGGACTTCTGAGCAACGAATGCATGATATCATCCTGTAAGAACATATTTTTAATAGCCTCGTGAACATATAGAAAGAACAGTACTTCAAAGCTGAGATGAGAACTGCCCTGAATGCTAGGGTAGCGCCAATAGGGTAAATAGCGAGCAGGCAGGTGGGACCTCGACTGCTGTTTGAGCTTCATGATTATGTTGGGATTCATCTCTTCTCACCTGACTGATTATATGGTCTCTGTCATGTGTGAAATACAAGAATCTACAAAAAGGGCTTGACAACGCATGATAAGTCAAGGTTGAAGACAAGAGAAAAGAGCGTACTTAATGAACGGGTGCATGAATTCAGTGAATATATATCCATTGGTACATCCATTCCATCACCATATACATATCCATTGGTACATCCATTCTATCGGTACACAACACAACACATTCGTACACTCTTACACTACATTCTGCCTCCAGATCTTCACTTGCCCGCTGGAGATAAAAGCTAAGAAAATGAAATGCAGCTCATCGTCTGTCATGGAGCTGCTAGTGTGCAATTCGACACAGTCTGCCTGTGGAAATGCGCTCAACCAAGGGGCGCAATACATCTAAAATTTATTCAGCATTGTATGGAGCCAACAGGCTGATCGACCTACGAGTACTTCAGGGGCATCAGCGAGAGGTGGCCAGGCCCGCAGTACAACTACTCTCGCAGAGCACATTCAAATGCTTTGAGCCTCTGAAAGTAATGATATATCCCTGATGTTGATGGGGATATTGACCTGCAGTTGGTGAAGATCTTCGAAGTAGTCCGTACAATCTAATACAGTGGAGAAAAGATGTCTCTCATTACACATGTTATTCATTCTCACGACAAGCCTCTGGAATGGCATAGAAACGTTGATGTGACACATCAATGGGATGATCACTACAGGAGAAGCATCAAGTGAAGATAAGGTTGGAAGCCCTGTTCAAAAACGGGACCGTCGAGAAGGCCGGGTATAGGCGTGTGTACAGTAGCTAGACACCCGGAGGTCCTGGACAGTGTGTCTCTGCAGGAAAGCGACCAGGGTATGAACAGGGCATGCATCTTCCAAGTTGAGTGACAATAGACATGGTAGTTCGAGAGTTGGGAGAAGCACTGCCCAGTTATCAGGCGATAATAAAGTATTTGTGATAGGGGAATTGCGCAGCGCCGCAAGGGTGAATGAAACCGAGTACATGCCGAAAAAGAGGGGGGAATGTAAATGCAGCACTTCGAGAGAAGAGGGGGCAATGCTGTTGGTGTGAGCGTTGGGGCTGAATTGACCACCTCCTTGTTGAAGTCCATTGCAGACAAGCTGCCTACACCCTACTGCACTGATACTTTGCAGCAGGCTAAAAAACATGGGAGAATCTTGAGCAGGACCAGTATAGGCGGACAGATAAATGCGTTCCATAGGAGCACGAGTCCCCAACGATTGAAGGAATAGAGTGAGGGCATTGAGGTGAATATTGGCTACCTGTGATGTACCTGTAAACCAGATGATCTTTGGCCACGTGAACAAGTCACAATGCCACCAGAGGAGAAGTGCCCGGCACTGCTGATTGGTCACCTCTAACCATCCACTTGCGTCGGGTGGCTGGAACTCAACCAAAGTTGAATATAAAGGAAAGACGACGTTTTGCAGCAAGCGACAAACTTGGGAGAGAAGGTAAATTGATTCTTCGGGAAGTTCTTTGATAATTGCGTGCAGCAGTTCACAAGGCAAACGCCATAGCAAGCACTCCTGGACGTGATGATCAATAGGATACATCAAATGAGGAATGGACTTACAGTGGTGTGGTGGATCTTTGTTCCTCCAAGCACTGAGGGATGGGGAATGTAAAACAATGTCTCATGCCTACGCAGCGCCTGTAGTCACATTAGTCTTTTCTATTTATTGAGATAAAGTAGACAACTCACCCTTTTCTCGGAAGATGGCACAATATTATTGTTGTCAGCATTGCACTTCAAGGGCATGAGCGAGAACTGGTCGTGATGGGTCTTATTATGAGCAAGCTAGCACTAATTAAATTAAAGGTGCTTACAAGCTTCTTTGCAGGAGGCATGGGAAGGTCGCCATCCTGGTCGTATGGGTCCTGCACCTATTGTAGATAAGCATCAGGATGATCAGAAGTACGAGATTAAACTTACAAGTATCTTCAGAGGAGAAAAGGAGAGATCGCTGTCATCCACCTTGCACTTCAAAGACAAAGGATGGTTATGGACAACGTTAGGACCCTGAGCCTGTCGTATTGCAAGTGAGTATGCAATGAAGATCCCAGAGACACCGGATCAAACCAAATATACAAGTTTGTTCATAGCAGGGATGGGGAGATTGCAGTCGTTCGCCTTGTGCTTCAGGGACGGTGGAGGGGTATGGTCATCGCACAGGCCCTGAATCTATTGTAAATGAGTATCAGAACAATCCAAACGAGCCGGCCAGATCTATAAACTTACAAGCTTCTTCGGAGGAGGGAGAGAGAGGTCGCTGTCGTCTGCCTTGCACTTTAAGGACGGTGGAGGGGTATGGTCGTCGCATGGGCTCCGAATCTATTGTAAACGAGTATCAGGATGATCCAAACGAGCCAGATCTATAAACTTACAGGCTTCTTTGGAGGAGGGAGAAAGAGGTCGCTGTCGTCCGCCTTGCGCTTCAAGGACAGTGGAGGGGTATGGTCGTTGCATGGGCTCCAAATCTATTGTAAATGAGTATCAGGACGATCCAAACGAGCCAGATCTATAAACTTACAAGCTTCTTTGGAGGAGGGAGAGAGAGGTCGCTGTCGTCCGCCTTGCGCTTCAAGGAAGGTGGAGGGGTATGGTCGTTGCACAGGCCCTGAATCTATTGTAAACAAGTATCAGGACAATCCAAACAAGCCAGTCAGATCTATAAACTTACAAGCTTCTTTGGAGGAGGGAGAGAGAGGTTGCTGTCGTCCGCCTTGCGCTTTAAGGACGGTGAAGGGGTATGGTCATCGCACGGGCCCTGAATCTATTATAAACAAGTATCAGGACAATCCAAACGAGCTGGCCAGATCTATAAACATACAAGCTTCTTCAGAGGAGGGAGAGAGAGGTCGCTGTCGTCTGCCTTGTGCTTTAAGGATGGTGGAGGGGTATGATCGTTGAACAGGCCCTGAATCTATTATAAACAAGTATCAGGACAATCCAAATGAGCCAGCCAGATCTATAAACTTACAGGCTTCTTCGGAGGAGAGAGAGAGAGGTTGCTGTCATCTGCCTTGCGCTTCAAGGACGGTGGAGGGGTGTGGTCGTCGCATGGGCCCTGAATCTATTGTAAATGAGTATCAGGATGATCCAAATGAGCCAGATCTATAAACTTACAAGCTTCTTCGGAGGAGGGAGAGAGAGGTCGCTGTCGTCTGCCTTGCGCTTCAAAGATGGAGGATGGTTGTGGCTAATGTGTAAATCCTGAGCCTGTCGTGTTGCAAGTGAGTATGCAATGAGGATCCCGGAGGCACCGGATCGAACCAAACATACTGGTCTCTTTGTAGCAGGGATGGGGAGATCGCAGTCGTCCGCCTTGCGCTTCAAGGAAAGTGGAGGGGTATGGTCGTCACATGGGTCCTGAATCTATTGTGAATCAGTATCAGGATGATCCAGAGGCACCAGATTTTTCAACTTGCAGGTTTCTTCGGAGGAGGGAGGGAGGGATCACTACCGTCCACCGTGCCCTTCAAAGACGCAAACAAGTGTCATGAAGGCACCAGAGGCACCAGATCGAACTGAACTTATGGGGATGGAGAGATCATAGTCATCTGCCTTGCGGAGATGGTCGTCGCGTGGATCTGGAGCCTATTGCCAACGAGGATCAGGAGAATTCAAAGGATCCAGAAATAACTTACAAGTTTCTTTGCAACAGGCATAGGGAGATTGCAGCAATCGTCTGCTTTGCATTTCAAGGGTGGCGGAGGGCTATGGTCGTCACATGGGTCCCTGGCCTACCATGAGCATCAGGACGATCAGAAGTACCTTGACTGAAGGGAATCTTACACTCTTGTTCTGGAGAGATTCGATGTAGTGGCGCTGCCACAACTAAAAAAGAAATCAGAATGTTAACCCAAGCAGTCGCTTGGGAACTTACATGCTGACAGAAAACCACCAGGGCATTCTGTGATAACTGAACAAGAACAAGAACATTAGGACATAAATAAAGAGGGCGGACTCGAAACTTACCTGATAAAGGTTCTGGGGTGAGCTGTATACATTACCCATGGTGATAATAGATGGAGATGAGATTGGGGTGTATGAGATAGGCGTTATGATGTGATCGGCTGGGGTGTGTCAAGAACTGCGTGCCATTTTAAAGTCTTCACCAGGCGGGTTCATCGCCATGATAGCAGGCTCTAATTGTGTGTTGTAATGGCGATAGAATGGCGATGGAAACATATTGTATACAGGATGCTGTATTGTTGCCATGGATGGTGGTTAATTGTGTGCCGTACATCGTCGCATCGTCACAAGTTGCATGATCGCAATGGATGGTGGTTAATTGTGTGTTGTACACCGTCGCATCATCGCAAGTCGCATCATCGCAAAGTCGTACCAAAACCAAATACAGAACAAAAAATAAGTCTTAAACTTCTCTCACCCTCAATGAACCCATACTCTCCTGCCATGGCCCCATCGAAATTGCACCAAGTCCCTCCATTCTACGAGACGTCTGATAACCCCTGGCCTATGCCACTGCTTTCCTATCAAGCTGAACTTGTTTATCAGACAGCTATACCCATCACTGTTTCTGCAGCCGAGGAGATGCTGACAGCCGTCAAACCACATACGCCGACAGTGCTCCAGCAGTTAACCAAGAAACATGTGGCCACACCTACTCCATCTGTAGCCCCTCGCCCCCCAAAAGTTACCAGGATTATGACGCCCTCCTGAGAAGAGAAAGAGGGCGCGGCAAATCAACGATCAGAATACTCACCAGCACCTACAGAATCCAGCTTATCCACATTGGAATCTGAGGACGATATAGGGGTGGGTAAGATCCCGAAGCCCAATGGAGAAGCAGGGAGACCGGGGCGGGGCAGGTATAATCTAGAGGAAAAATTAGGCTGGGGGGCAGATGGGTTCAAAGACCTGAAGGTGAGGACTGCGTCGGGTAAGTCAGTGGCATGGGCTTACAGAAAGATATAGTGATTCATGAATAAAGCGGTGAAGCGCCACCTCAATATAACGAAGTGTCGGAGCTTGCAGAATCGAGAGGCTTTAGACACTGTGAAAGACCAGGTAAGATAACTATCGAGCGGACAGCAATAGTAGTGCTTACCGTTGCTCTATTGTCCTAGGCTTTGTCCTGGTTCCCAGACTTGGTAGACTTTGAAAACTGCTGGCCAGTTTTTGATCTCATCCAACTGAGACTAAAGTATACGTCATCAAGAAGTCGGCAACACAATGGGAGGTAGGAATCTGGTGTAGGAAATTCCTGGAACAGTAGTAGTTGTGGTAGATACTAAGCAAGAAAGAAAGGCTTACCTAAAGCGAAGAGTGTGGTGATAATGTGAATCAACAACATTGCACGTGACCAATGACCAATAGACATTAATTGTTTGGATACATTTGTCTGGATTTGACCGATGACAATGATATCGACATAAGTGTTGGGCAGTGTTGTTCATTACTTTGTCTTGAAAAATGAAGGATTACTTTTGTCTGAATTTGACGGCTGCCATGGTGATTAGAGAGAGGAGTCACTAACGCAACGGTGCCTCCGTGTCCATATGTTACAATAAAGCAGTGCGTTGCAGATTCATAATGTAATTGTTAGTACTCCCTTATAGTTGTCGCACTCCCACAATTCCGAATTATTCCCCTTTCCTATGCTATTCTGAACGACATCCGGTAATCTGTACAAGCTAGACTTCAAATTAACCGGCCATCAGGATGCCATATTCTGCATGGCCATCTCAAATACTGGCAATTTGCTCACCAGCAGGGGTAAGTACAGTCTCTCAGGTGGTAGATGAGACTCACTAGAGTAGGTATGGATGGGCTATGAATCTGGGACCTGCAATGACAAACCCAAGCTACTAAGCCCAGCCAAACACGAAACCCCCGGGATCCCGTTACGTGTTTGACATGGCCTACTCACAAAGATGATGTCCAAGAAACCCTTTGTGCAGGCACTGGGCTCGGGTACATTGTCATGTGGAGGCAGCATGCAGACCAGGCAACTGAGTTTGATGAGATCTGGTCAAGACGAATCGGGAGCGGACAAGAGGTAATGTCCCTCACCTGCGACAGGTTTGAGGGTAACACGCGTTTAATCACCACTACTTGCGATCGGCGAGTTCAACTCTGGTCGTTGGACTCCAAGTACCATCTCTCTAGCATATTCAGCATTGAGCTCGCATTGACGGTTCCACAGGTGGCATGTTTCTGTGGGGGGGATGTTACAGTATTTGGCATGTACAATGGAGAAATGTAAGCCCACCTTGTTGTCATAGCAAAAACTGACGACTTTACTTAGTTGTACTCTGAGAAGTAAAGATGATGCGGTATTGGGGACGCACACTACCAGGAGGATGATGTGAGTCAGCCAATGCATTCTAGCTGTAGAAACCGGCTCATCTGCAATAGTGGTGGGGCGGCGGTCGATCAAACCCACACCTATGTTGCGATAGACAATGCCGTAGCTGGATTCAGCCTGCATCACATAGACGATGGCACATGCACACGTACCTACGATACCAAGCCTGTGAAAACATACCCCAAGCAAGTGGCATTCATGGAACGCGGTGAGAAGGTGGTTGGTGGGGGAGAGGACAGCAAGGCATTCATCTTTCAAAAGACTACCGGAGAGCTGTATCAGGTACTGCGTCATTCTCCCACCGGAAGAGTGCAGACAATTTCGGTAAGCCTCAGATGACTGAAGTAGGACAGCTGCTCATAAGGTCGAAGGCATATGAAGGAGATACATTCAACCTTATCGCAACGGCGTCCTCCGGCAATGAAGGTGATTCACAAATCGCAATTTGGAAGAAACAAACCACATCTGCAAAACCAGAACAAAAGATTAGCTCGTGGTCCATCATTATGATAATCACGCAGGCCATTACTCACCTATTGGCAATCAGCATGGTTGTGATCATCATGTCACAAGCATTAGTATGTGGTCTCACTTTGTTGCCACGTTGATCTGACCAAAGGCACTGCAGGAGGAGTCTTAGGACAAGGGTCCTATCTGAAAGTATATGTACGCACCTCGATACAAGCCACAACCAATTGGACAGCTGCAAACAACGTATGAACCATCCAGATCGGAGATGGGAGGCAAGGCAAACGAACCAGCAATAATCGTACCACAGTCAACTGTGGAAATAACATATCAAGCCACTGCATTGGAGGTTATAAGGATGAAGGGCCCACCGGAGACGGGTCGAAATAAAGGACTGCACGACTGAAGGAATGATGAGGGCGAGACAAAAGGGAATTGAAGAGCTCCAAAGGATGAAATGGTGTTAGTACTCATTTGAGATACAGTCAACCAATACATACCAAGCCAGTAAAGACTCGAGTAAAGAAATCGTGTGCACGCATTACAAGGTGGTGGTCGTGGTCGTGGATGAAGGGAAAAAAGCTTAGGTAATGCACAGGAGTGCATACTTATTGTGAATCATTACTTATTTGCATACACGACGGCGATACAATTCACAACATGTACCCGCTCACATGTATTACCTAAGCTTTCCTTCTTCATCTGCAACCATCATGTCTGTGCTCGTCGCTACGACGTAGTAGTATCAGACCAGCAGTAATGAGTTAGATACATGAACTGTTTTGCCTAGGCTACAGCATTGCGAATTACCAAAAAAAAAACGACAACTTGAGGGATGCACAGCACATGGTGTGTGATAGTTCAAAGATTGATTATTTGGTTAACTTCTGTGTAGTTACAGCTCCTCCCCTTCCATCACATCCACCTCCCTCACTGTCCGTTACTTCACTCATCATGCTGCAAGCCATCTCATTCAACATCACGCCTTCGATGTACAAAGAGGCAAACCTGGACAGCCTTTACACCTTTGCCGAGCAATGAATCTCGTCGACACAGTTCTTTCAAGAACTGACGACTGACAAGGAGGAAGAGTACACTGCCTGGCTTGACCTTACCGACATCGTCACATCCCATGGTGTTGAAGGCTTTCAGCAGATTGAGTCAATTCTCCGCGACCATAACCCCTCCGCCAATAGTGAGTAGCTTGCATTGACTTTAATGCCACAATTCTAAAATCTGTTGTGTAGTCCTGCTGTGAATTGCACTCCTGCCCAAGCCCACAGCAACTCCTTCCCAAGGTAAGTCACCACTCAATTCTCTTGAGCCAGCTCATTCATGATTCACATAGATCAGCCTAACCCACTACGTCAGGATCCTGATGTGTGGCGAATGGTATGGGACTGGGCCGCTGACCATTTCCAATTTCCATATTTGCAGGACATGCTGGAGCGCAGGTTCGGTGAGCAATTTGTATTCGCTGAATGGTCGGCGACCTTCAACGCTATTTTTGACGCGTCCACCTCGGATGCTGATGACGAGTGGCTCTTGTCATCTCTCGATGACAACAGCAACACCCTGTCAAGAACTCTGCTGGCCATTCGGGCCGTTGAGGAAGCTATGGCAGTGGTCGGTATGTCAATCAGTACATCTCAGATGTATGTTCCCTATGCTGATGGTCTCAACCACCTGACTGGGCACCGCAAGACGGCACCTTCGGTCAAGGAGGAAGAAGAGGAAGGAGAAGGTTTAAATCCTGACACCCGTCCCAGTCACCACTCTCATCGCCCGATTAAATGCCGCAAGACCACGTCCTCAATCTTTTTGGATGTTGATGCCTTCGAAGATGACGAAGATGAAGATGAAGAGGCAGAAGGCACAGAGGGCTCAAGCCTTGTCACCCGGGTTCTGCCTGCTGGATGCTCGCACTACTCTGAGCGGCTTCAGCACCTCGTAGCTCGGTACAAGAAACAAGCCATTCCCGCACCCCAGCATGCCGTTCCTCAGTCCCAGCACCCTGCTGTGCCCTTGTTGCACGACTCATGTCTTTATGTAGTGGAGTTTTTAACGAGTGAGCTACTTTTTAGTTGCTGTGTAGCTAATACTCACTTCATTCATTCAGAGAACATAGCCAATTTCTGCTGGGTTTTCTTTGAAAATCACGGGCTCCCATGCCAAGTCCTGCCTAGCATCTCACATAAAGTCTATGTTGAGGCAACCTGTCCCCTTCAAATCCAGAATACATGCCCCCCGTCACATACTTCAACCATTCGGAGTATCTTACGTGTACCAGATGAAGACCGTCCATCCCTTCACACTATTCAACCTTCCCTTCGTCCTCAAACGTGGGTTCAAGTACTCCGGGGCCTTTATAGGGACGACATTGCCTATCTCCTTTCGTCCGAGGGTGACACCTGTGAAGTTTTGGTTGTACCTTGACAACGTCCATACGACAAAACCGATGATGATGTACCTGGAGTTCGGGAACCGAAGCGTCAATCTCCCCGTCTATTCAATGCCATGGAGGCAAGAAATGCGAGTCGTCGAGTCATAGTTGTCGATAAGGATGCCGGAATCATGCAATGTGATGGGGAAGATTATCATCACAGCCTTTTGAAGTGTGCGTACGCCATAACATCGGTCGAAACCATCGAAGTACCCCACCCCGACCATTTATTTTTCCTCGCCAAGGCACAAATCGATGCCATGCTGGTTGAACGAATGTATCTTGCCTTCTCTGTCTCCTTTTGGAAAGAAGGGGATCTCGTGCGCTCAAAGGATGGCCCTCTTGTAGGGCAGAGGGCATCCATAATATCGATAGCCTTTGATGAAGGGGAAGTGACACTACGGCCTTGTGACCCCAGTCTCCCTATTTGTACAGTGCCAATAACCACTGTCCGACGTGTTTTCAGGTCAGGGGATACCATTAGGATCCTAGCTGGGTTACATCGAAGGTTGACCGGTACTATCCTTCTGAATTCCGAGGATCAGCAAATCGTCTGCTTAGAAGACAAGGACATTGTGAGTATATTAATTTGATTGCTTATGGCGTGTGTAAATGATAACATGATCTAGATTGTCGTCCCGTTTACATTCCTCAAATCGTATTTGTCATCCCGTTTACATTCCTCAAATCGTATTTGTCTTCTCACGTCTGGACTCTAACGTCCCGCCCTTCTGGTCTGGAGGCCAGCATATGCCATTCCCTGCAACTGGCTTTCCATGGCATCATGCTGGGAGATATTGTAAATGTCCGGCATGGGGCATACAAGGGTTTGCATGGGACTGTGGATAGCATTGAAGCCGATGGATGGCTATGGGTTAAGTGCTGACCCCCCGAGAAGACACAACCAACATCCATAATCATTCACCAAGACGACATACAAATCACTCCACCACAGAATGTCCTTTCATTCTTGAAGGAAAAGGGGTACAATGTCAGTGTGGGTGATACGTTGCAGATCTCACAAGGAGTTGATCGTGGCGTCATCAGTGTCATAAAATCGGTGGACTTCCCCAAGGCCGAAGTGGTGTTAGTTTCTGAAACAAGCAGTTGCCTCGTAAGTATTTGATATTATTTCTTCTGAGCTCAATTCTTAATATACCCATAGCTGAGGGTCCCCATCCTATATTGCAGTAAATTAGCATCATACGCTGAACCACTTGACTCTCGCACCCTCATTGGACGCAACATATGGACCATTGGAGGGAAGAAGAGAGGGCTTTGAGTCACGCTTCGACAAGTACATCAGTCCTTTTGCTACATATCGTTCTATGGCTGCAATAGCTTCAAAGTCAAAACCTCCCATGTTGCAAC
The DNA here is from genome assembly GCA_038094575.1 of Phylloporus cf. nigrescens. Lineage (NCBI taxonomy): Eukaryota > Fungi > Basidiomycota > Agaricomycetes > Boletales > Boletaceae > Phylloporus > Phylloporus cf. nigrescens. Next base: position 13,100 of record JBBPTW010000365.1, read on the forward strand.
AGAGTGCATTACTCTCTTTATGCATCCCGAAGCACCCTGACTCTGGAACAGGCAGGGCATGCGGTTAGACGGAATCCCACTTCAAGGACTTCAACTTGTGGAGTTCCAGCATATGGTCAAGCGATCATTTATTGAAGCACTGAGAGTACCGAGAGCCAAAACACCTCCACCTTGCCCTGTGGAAGAACCACTCAGGGGGGGATGATGAGGAACTTGCTTCCACTTGGAAGGTCAGTCCAGACAATTCTCTGCCACCTCCTGCTTCGTTCGACAGAGGTATGCACTCTTTGTAGAGCTTGCAATGAACGTTACCTATTATTTGTCTAGGCATGATTGGATGGCTTTTCGACGATCAGTTTTGCGACTTCACTTATCACCGACTCTGCTTCAATGTTGGAGCAGGCTACAAAGGAGGTAACTATGTCAAACGTATAATGTGCACCACCAAGGACTGGTTCGGCACCAGGGAATGTCCGGTTCCTCCCAGCCATATATCTCTGACAGTTACCGGAAACCATGCAGGATCCAAGGTCGAGGATCATCAAGTATCCGCTCGTTTCCTTACCCCCGCTAGCCCCACCAAAAAGGATCAGATCATACTTGTCTTGGAGAGCGATTTGGTAGGTCGGTTCTGCAGGGTCACTCGGTGGATGAGAAGTGAAAAGAAGGCCAAGGTTACTCCAGTCACATCCTCATCTCGCCAGGAGTCAGTGGTACTCGAAGCTTCGAATATTTGCTTGGCCGTCCCTGTATAGCATAGTGTTAGTACTTACATTCAACCGGATCAAACCTGTGTTAACTAGCCCAGCAGCATTGTCCGGACTGAGCTCAATTCACAATATCTTCCTGCTCAACATGTTAGGTAAGCTTTCCTTTCTTTACCCACAACCACAACCATCTCTTGTGGTCACAATGTTGTAGCTGTAGCAACCAATGTACCATGACTATCTAAGTGAAAAAAATATGCAGCCAACTGTATTAAGAGTGCATAGTGCACTCTTCAGGCGAAAACAAACCGTTGAGGCAATAGCCACACCATCCGTTGCTATCTATGACATTGTATTGTGCTCGTCTCAAGGTGGGTACCACACGCTCCTTGTGAGATCAGGAGCTAATCTACTTGCAGGCTTATTGTTCGAGAATCAAATTCCGAGTATAAATGGTGACATTTTACTTTTATCTGATACTTGCCCTTCCCATTTTTCAGTTTACTATGGAACATGGACACTACCAATGAATACCCGTTGACTTCTCTGCTGAGTCGCACGCTAGAGTATGATCCGCTCCATGTTGGCGTCCCTTCAAGCTCGCAATCAAAGACGGCTGGCCCACCATGCAACGGTGGTAAGTATCCTATCTATCTTGATGCATCTTGACAAGCTGCCTCTCTTAGGCCGCTTTTCCTTTTCTGCCCCACGCATATCGTTGTGTGCTGCACCACCTACACCGCGACCAAACCCTCCCCAGTTCAATGGTGGTGAGTTTCAGGGCACCTAATTTTTCTCTTCTGACTTGTGTTCATCAGGTGGTTTTTCCTTCTCTTTACAGAGCGTAGGCGAGAACATCACTTCACTGGCTGTCACAGCGTCCTTTGTGGCCAATCATTCCCTTGGTGCTGATACTGTTCCAATGGAAGTAGCAGTTTCAACGCCAGAACACCTCACAACGAATTCATCAGCAATCATCGAACGAGAAATTTGCAAAAGGCCCTCATCCACTCTGTCCAAGTCTCACAAGGAAACCCACAACAGGGTGGGTGATTAGTGCTACAACCCCCTTATTACTCTCACTGGCTTCAATAGGTGTTGCACACCCACTCAAGCAAAGTCGTTCTGAAGGAGGTCGATCACTCCCTCAGGCTATGTCGGTGTGTATACTCCCTTCAGGCTCGTTTTCAGAGCACCATGCAGGTTCAGCCTCTGTCATTCTATGTACTACTACTAATATTTCCTATAGGAACTTAGATCTGAGAAGGAAGATGTCGTCTCACAGATCCGGGCTTTTCAGTCTGAGCAGGTGGTGCTTATGCGTCAGCTACGTAACGATCTATCTGCAAAGGAGTTAAACTCTTCACAACATGAGCAAAGAGTTGCACAGGGTTTTGTGAAGAGGGATTGTATTATAGCTTTGCAGGCTGATGTACTGAAGAGACTCGAAACTGAACTTCTCTCACTCAGACAGGACGCCGAACTCCAAGTATGGGCCCAAACATCTACCTTGGCTGAAAGGGATTCGTCAATCGAGGCTCAAGCACAGTTACTTGAGCATCTGAGAGGTGACGTGCTGCAGATGACAGAGAAATTTGTGGCACAGCTGGAGGCTACTAAGCGGGAGAATACAGCCGTGAGTTCCCGCGCTGCAATCTTGTGCCGAGCTTGTGTCAAGCTGCTAACATGTTAAAGAAACTTGAATCTGAACTGTCATCTCTCAGATTGGACGCTGAACACCAGCTGTGGGCCCATACAGCTATGCTGGTCGAAAGAGATTCGTTAATCAAGGAACAAGCACAATTACTTCGACAGCTGAAATGTGACATGTCGCTGATGACAGAGAAATTCGATACCACAACATGTGCTGAAGTGTCGAGGCAGATTCAAAAGATGGCTGTGAGTATTTACTTCCCCGTAGCAATTTTGGCTGAAGTATCTGCAGGCAGAGAGAGAGTCAGGACTGTTGGCTCTAGAGCAAAG